>JAOYMO020313106.1:0-27866 GCA_025802455.2 Iodosphaeria phyllophila | reverse complement strand
ATACCCGTTGGCCGTCAACGACCTTGAGAATACACTACATAGTACTGTAATAAATACATCGCTTCTGGGAAATTTTCTATCCAATCCATTCGCATACAATATTTGGCACTTTTACATCTTCAGTCCTCGTCTATCTCACACTGCGCACAGGGTCGTGTAGTTTTGTTGGCAAAGAAACATGAGTGAGCCGGGGTTTGGCTTGGCATCTTCCTGATCTACGCGCAGAGAATCGTGAACATCTTCAGTTTTGGGATGGCGGCATATTACGCCACTCGTCATCTCATCCTCGCAAAGCCCATACGCTCAGATCGCAGCGACACTCCACCTCATGTGAAATGCCACAGGATGTTTCAGCCCTCATCTTACATAGGAAGCTTGATCAGATTTCCACTTGATTTCTGGAAGTCAGTGTCAAATTCACCACAGCCAACACATTCTCCCAATGCCTTGTCCCTGCTCGGTAGCGTAGCTGTCAGGATGATGACATGCATGAAGCGTTGCACAGCAGTGTGCTTATCATGGGGGCACCAGAAGTTGGGGATGAAGGAACGAGAGCAACAGTGCGATATTTACAGGACTTCAACTTGTCTTTCTCCTACCTTGCATGTATATTTATATATGTATATCGCACTGCTCTGGGTACTTCAAACACAATTTCCCTTTTTCTCTTCCTCTTAGAGAGAAAACATACACAAGACTATTGTTGTTGGTAGTACCACCCTCACGCGCACATCCAACAAGTTCCGCGTTCAACTTCTGCAGCCGCCAACATGCATCTGCGTGCGTACTATACTCGCCACTCTTCTGCCTTTTGCAGCAACGATCATAGCCCCGCCGACAAGCAATGGGCAAAGTTGAAGCGTCGTCCACGGGCAAAAGCAAAGCACTCGCGGGAATAGATCCATCTGCTCGGTCAGTCACCCACAAGCCTCTTGGATAATGGCATCGCCCAAACATGAGCGTACCCACTGACGCGACCTCACATCAGCGAGTCTCAAAGACACAGTGAACTCTTCAAACCCGAACGAGTGTCTTTTGCGGTTCCCGAGTTCTACGCACCTCTACTCACAAAGGAAGGGGATGAGTTCCCGGAATGGTGAGCTCGAAAACAGCGAAGCGAAGTCAGTTGAGAAAATAGCAGGACGCCTCCGAGAGATGTTAGACAAAAATCCGGGCCTATATCTAGATAATTCAGAAGCAGACGACTTGCTTGCGATCATTGGGGGATATGTCCAGGAACTGGCGCGTCCTGGCACGACTGTCAACAAAGACAAGCTGTTTGACACCCTGAACAAGGCCAAAGTTTTCTTCGAACGAGCACAAGAGGAAGAGAAAGACCGACATAAGGAGCTAGTCAGACAATACAGGACCAACAACCTGATGCTTTTGCAACACCAAGATCTTCTTCAAGAACTTGAAACCAAGCTGCGGGATCCCCAAGGTGACTGGCCTGGAGAGGATCTAGAGAAGGCGCTAGCGAGAGCAGAGAACCAACCGAAGAATCATCCGTTCGTATCTAGTGGCGACTTCATTATGAAGTTCAGAGAGCTGATGTCCAAGGCCGACTTCAAAAAGCAATGGCCTGAGTCCCGCGACGCGCTTAATTATTTCGCGGACCTTCCGCCCGAGTTCGATACGCCGACGCCCGCACAGTATCTCGGTATTGATAGGTTTCTGGCGTTTCAGGAAATCATGTACCAGATAGAAAGCGGGTCAAAGTTATCTCGCAGTTCCCCCTCTAAGGTGTGATGCCTGGGTAATCGTCGGTAACGAAACTAGTCGAGTCTGTTCTAGTCGCCCAGCGACACTTGTCGCGGACGGAGAGAAAACCTTGTACCCATACGATGTTTGCTCGGCTTCGATATGAGGTGTGTTGTGGAGATTGATGCACCGAGGTTAACACTAAGCCGGCCAAGTAGGCACGTCTACACTTTTGGCCGGGCGGTGTCATAAATCATGTGCAACGAGGTCTGGAGGTTTAATGGGTCGGATGGGAGGAGTTCTCTATTTCTTGGACCTTTGATACCATGGTTTCAGTGGATCCTGGAACCCCTCATTCTGCGGCATTTATTGTGTGTAAGCATCGCACATTCAGAGTAAACGTCACTAACCGGGATTTGGGGTAGCTGGATAGTCCTCTTTTCTTGAATTCACATCTCGCTTCGTATCTGCTATTTGAAACTTGCATAGATAGGATTTTAATTTGCTCATGGAATGGCATCTAGAGGGCACTTCTTGTTGTGATGAGCCACCTACTCTATCCCAGGTTTTCGGTAGATCCAGGCGTAAGCCACATTTTTCTCTCTCTTTGGTATGAGAGACGTCATCGCAGGCTGTGCACTGTACCGTCGAGGCTTGAGCAGTACTGCTGGGTGTAGTGCCTTGCATAAGCAGTCAACGGAGCCCCGGAGAGGGGATGAATACACAGTACATGCGTTTCACTCAATGCCAGACGGGATTTCGGGTTCATCCGTTCCGTGCCGCGTGATGTTGGCAGCTTGAGGATGCCAATCTCCTCAACGATGATGCACTTGAAGCACGTCGCATGCTCAAGAACTATTAGAAAATGAGCTAACAGCATCAAACTGTTTTATCAAACAACGATGATACGGTAGATCATGCTATCTTAGAAGAACATGTCTCTTTCGTTCTCGTGCAAGTCCAACAAATGAAACCCGAAGCCCAAGCGTGAACCACTCCTCTGAACGTGAATCGTCTTGAGTTTCAGCCACAACACGAGGCCTTCTCATTTGTAAGCGAAGGAGACGTTTCTCTCCGGTGTCATACCACCAGCAGACCACGGTGTGTTAGAAGCAGCTCGTGTTGATAATTTGGCCTGGTTTAATCCTGCTTGCAATCCTTCGTCAAGGTGCAGCAAGCTTCCCCAGAAAACAAAGGAAGCTCTGTGATCTATTCCTGGCCTTTCCGTCTAGCTGAGAAGCAGTCGCGTCCAGTCAGAAGCGCGAGTCCTCGAAACTGATGACGATAGCGCCAGCATACCCACTCACTCAGCCTTCCTCCACCTTTCTCCACGCACACAAACACACACACACACACACACACACACACACACACACACACACACACACACACACACACATCTGCGATAGAGATAAGAAAGACTCCGAGACTTCCCATCCCCTCGACCTACCGGAGGTCCGAATGAGCAGGGGAACAAAAAGCAGACAGACCAAGGCCCGGCGCCCTCTCATCAGAGCGGTCGCGATTGCGCGACTCCGGTCCGCTTCGTGGGCGTACCACCCCTGCGGTCATTCTGCAGCGTTCGGCCTCGATCCTGGCATGCTGCATGTTTGAGGTGTGTTGGCAAGTAAGCTCAGTAAGCTCAGTAAGCTCAGTTGGAGCTTGCTACCGATAACGGGAAGGAGGTAGTTGACAAAGCCAAGCAAAGCAAGCCAATCCTTCGCTCCACGCCGGGTACTCAGTAAGAACCAGTCCGGTGATTCCGGCTTTTCCGGCACTGCCTTGTCTCTCTCTCTCTCTCTCTCTCTCTCTCTCTCTCTCTCTCTCTCTCTCTCTGTCCATCCAACCATCTCGTGCACCCCCGACAGACCCTGCCTACCGGTCCAGCTCCCAAGACCCCCGGGGTCCTGTCGGTCTACGGGTGACCCCATCCGCCTACGCACATAAGAGAAAGACTCCGCCCCCCTCCGCCTCGCGCATCTTCTCCGGTCCCCCTTTCCGCCCTCTTCCTCCCCCCCGGGAAGAATGGCCTTTTTGGAAGACCCGCGTCTGCGTCAACGATGGAACCAGATCTCCCAGACGACGGAAACGGTGACGGGGAACGCGGCGGCAGGCATCTGGACGTTCAACCATACCTACGTGAACCCGTGTCTGGCCTCTCTCTGCGCCAGCGTCGATAGCTGTACGGCGCCGTGTCTGGGCGACCGCGAGGAGCGGAACCGGAGAGCCAGAGACCGCGATCGTGCTCGTGCGGCTGAGTATAGCTTCGATTTCTACAATGACTGGGACGATGATCTAGGGGCGGATGACCATGGAGGTTTATCGGGAGGCTGGCGAAATAATGACTGGGAGCGGGTTTTGGCGGGCAAAGGTGATGAGCAGAGGGGCTCTGGCAAGAACAAGAATACGGCAGGAGGTGGAGCAGGAGGAACAGGAGCAGGAGGAGTGGGAGGAGTGGGAGGCAAGGGAGGAGGCAAGGGAAGGGGAGAAAGGGAAAGGGAAAGGGAAAGGGAAAGAGAAATAATAAAAGACCAACCACGACCAACCAGACAGCGTGGCATGAGCTACGGCACGCGAGGGGCAGCAAGAAGGAAATCCAGTAATCAGGTCGACGATCCAACCATCATCCCGAGCACGACCGCCATTGGCTTCCTCTCCAAGCTCCCCTTCAAATTCGGCGGGACTCTACGCTACAAACCCAGTGCTGCCAACCTCCAAGAACACCCTGGCGCCCTCGCCAAGAAACACCCCCGTACTTCCTCCCCCTCCTCCTCCTCCCCCTTCGACAGCGACCCCGAAGGTGAGCCCCTCCTCCCCAACCCCATCCCCCGCCAGCGCAGCAGCACCACCGCCTCGGGCGCCTCCACCACCGACTCCTTCCGCTCCCGCGGCGATCTGTTCCCGAGCGACGGCGAAGGCGACGAGGATGCTGTCCCCCTCGACGATGAGTTCGCGTTCACCCTAGGTCCACTCGGCGACGATCGCGCGAGCAATAAGACGAGGAGTAGCAAGGGCAAGCGGCGGGCCGATTCTCACAATCATCACACCCCCGGCATCGTGAGGAGTACGTCCCGCACTACGGTAGTCGAAACCCCATCGGAAACCCCGGGGAGCGCGGCCGTGTCGCTGCATGAGCTGGCTATGGAGGAGGAACTCGTCAGACAGCAGGAGGATCACGAGGTCAGGAGGAAAAGGGAGGCGGCGGTGAGGCTGGCGCTGCAGAGGGGACTGGCGAGGGAGGAGAGCGCCGATGGCGGTGTGAGTGTGGACACGGTGCCGGAGCCGAAGCTGCCTGGGTTTAGGGATGCCGTGGGCATGGAGCAGGCGAGGAGCGGCGTTTTGGGGTTTGTGGCCGAGGGGAAGGAGGGGAAGGAGGGGAAGGAGGGGAAGGAGGGCTTGGGAGATAAGGAGGTGAAGAAAGAAGGGAAAGAAGGGAAGGAAGAGGGGTTTGTGCCTGCGAGATTGCCTGTTTTCAAGTGAGTTGACTGTCTTTTGATTCTGTGAAATGAGATTTGGGGTGCTCGTTGCTGCGCTGCTTGATGAGATAGCTCTACCCATGCTATTCTTGTTGTTGTTGTTGGGTTTGGCAGCTCTTGGGAGACGATGGAGCGGCTTTGGATATCGGTGGGAGCCCTACTCGCTACAGATCCATTGGAGATTCAACTCCCATGGCTACCCATGCCCGAACCGCGTCCGTCGGCGACAAGAGGAGAGCGAAAGAGACATCACGATCCGCTCTACGGCTTACCTCGCTGCCTGCGCGCAGGGCATCCATCATTGAGACCAGACATGGCCCCGGCCTTCTGGGAGGACAGGTCAGAGAAACGAAGGACGAGATTTCGGGTTCGAGACCCCGCCGTGTTCCGTGCCTTGTCTATCTCGCTACTATGGATACATGTGTAGATCGCACCGCACCGCACCGCACCGCACCGCACCGCACCGCACCGCACCGCACCGCACCGGGGCATGTTCATCACGGACTAGACTATGCATTGCATTTGAGAAGCGCTGAGGCGCTGGCGAAAAGTAAGCTTGGGCAAAGTCTGGTTGCAGATTGGGAACATCTCATCCCTTTCATGCTTTGCTAAGAGTTTCTCTAGACACCTCGCTATGGCCGCCTGTTCTTGCGTCGACTTGCTAGTCCGAATTACCTGCTGTTCGACTTTCCTCGTCGCGTCATCGTGGAACGAACGCCTTGGCTTGGCTGGATCTTTGGGGACGGCTCACCTGGACGCTTTCGCTCCGATTGCTCCCGGGGAAAGAGACGATGCGATGTCCGCTTGTTCGTTGACGAGACGTGTGCTCAGCGACATTACCGTACGAACCTAGTACGCGAAGACCACCCAATCCTCCCTGGCAGGACAGTCTTTTGCGCCAAGATATGCTCCCGCTGAACTCGAATGTTCGGCACGGGACATAAGATCATGTTTCCGCCAGTTCCATATTGCGCGCGGGCTTCTTACCAGTCGGGGAAAATTCTGGACTGCTCTTGGAGATAGGAGAGTTTGTGGGATCCAGGGTCTTCAGACTTGTTCTGTACGGCTGGGGTCCGCTTGTTACCCACTTTCAACACAATCGTACTTGACAAAACTCGGGTTGTCTGTGGGTTCCGGTTTCTTCACATACGGCGTGATGGCTTTACGAAAGCGTATACCCTGTCGCGTGGCGTGGTTGGGCTTGGCTTGGCTTCGACCTCCCAGGTCAAGTCCCAGCGGAGCCCGGTCCCGGGCATACTGTATCACCGTTGGACCAAGATGTCTGCCCTCACTCTTGGCTCGCTATCCTAGCATAGCCTCCCAAGCCGCCGAGTGTTCCATGGTCACCATGCAAGGTCCCTGCGCTGTGCAGGTAATGGTTTCTTCCCCCGAAGTCTACGGCACAATTGTTTAACCAGAAATGCGTGCACCACGGCTCGGAAGTTAGCTCCGGAGGGTGGGCCACTTGGATCCCGTTGCATCGTCCGCGTCGAGATACTTGTCTGCGGATCCCGGTCTTCGTCATATTCTTCGAGCATCGCTTAACTAAGACACGTGCGCAGTGGCTTGGCTGGGGTTCACGCAAGGCTGCACCAAATATAGCCGGTGAAGAAGTCTTTTCCCGCGTGGCAAGGCGTGCTCTATGGCTTAGCCTTCTCTTGACATCACACCACCAAGCAATGCTTATCAAGAAACAGACTCGCCACCTTCATGCTTCGTGGTTCAGCTATATGAAACATTGCCACCGCTCAAACCCCCAGATAATCGTAGGCTTGACTCTTCGGTTCGTCATTGCGGAAATAGCGTCGCCTTCCTCTTTACAAGAGCTCTCGGGCCGAGCCGAACGAGCCGCGCTTGTGATGTCAGCATGCTATGGCAAAAGGACGGATATCTCGGGTCATGGAGCTTCGTATGACAGTTCTGTTTGATCGATTGCTTTCCCCCGAATAGCTGGATAGGCAGCCTGTGCGGTACATGACCCAGTACTTGCGTCAACAGTACCAAAAACTCCGAGGCGATACTTGCCATCTGATCAAGCAGATAGGACGCGCCACGACTGTCTAATGCGTCAGTGATCATCAGATTGTGCTGGCAGATGACAGGTAAATCCGACCGTGGGAGAATGGCCAGCAAAGTTTTTTGGTATCCGATCTCTTAGTCTTTGAACAGATCCATCCGCTCTCTAGGGAACACCGAGATTAATGATGGCAGACCCAATGCGGCTACATGAAAGCGCCGATCTCCCAAATAGGCAACGAGTCAGTAACCGAGGAAGCCGAGATCAGTTTTCAAGGTCCCCAAAATAAATCATTGTGGTAATCGACTCGAGAATCAGCCAACATTCAGAGAGCCAGTTCAGACGTGCATACACCTGACGAATTCCAGACTTGGATCGCATGATATGCCAGGAAAACTTGGCTAAGTCTCGCTCATACCACGGGGGTGTGGGGTATCTGGATCCCAAGACTATTTCAAGTCTCTGTTCATCGTTCCCGCAGGTTATTCGGACGTTGTGGAAATCCCATATTTTGACGAAACATCCATGTCGTCATTGTTTGGTGGGCAACTCTGTCGTTCGTCGGTGGGACTCCGCAGAATGTCCACCACATGGGATGATCCCCCTCACCACGACGTCGTAAATTTGTGGGGTGTACGAAACCAAACATGATGGAGAGCTATAGTTTCTTACCCCCACCAGAAATATAGGTAAAAGTCAGAATTGCCACGCATTATACTTCCCGCACCTATTAAGTGGGTCTCATTCAGACCCGGGGCTCGTGGGGGAGCTTATTATAAACAGTGTATATAGTAAATCAGGTAACGTCGTTTCCATTCTGGGTAGACAAAAGATGGGATGATCAGCGAGTCAGAGTTCCTGGCATGCTAGCCGCAACTTTAATGTTGTGGCAGCTTCAATCCAAAAAGGGTGCTACTGTGTATCCCACCGTATATTCATCCGATCCATAGCTTGATGTTCTTGAATTGAATTTAGTGGGAATACTTCAGATCCCGTCCAATATCTCTCATTAAGCTTAATCAGTAAGTGTAACTAAGCCTGTGCCGCGCTTATAGACTTTGCTCGTATTGTCGGCCGATTCGGAATCAAGGTAGGAGATTATACGATGTGTCTGACTCAACTCCAGTCTTACCAACTTCAATTTTTGGCTTGACTAATCTTCTGCCTCGCACTTACTCGTCGACTACTTTATTGATTATACGTGTTCTTATATTGTCCATTACTCACTCAGCCCGTAACTAAGCCACACTGTCTCGCTAAAGGAGGGAAAAGCGGGACAAGGATCAGGCCCACAACCCAGGACCATGGAGATCAAAATGCCCAGTCCAAAGACGGCCGCCGCAAGCCCCGACGCCGACCATGGTCACGGCCCGATCTCCACGCCCTTGACTACCCTGCTAGGGATCAAACACCCCATAATCCTCGCCGGGATGGCCCGAGTGTCGGGCCCGGAGCTCGTGGCCGCCGTGTCCAACGCCGGTGGCCTCGGCGTCCTCGGCGGCTTCGTATACTCGCCGGAGCAGCTCCGGGACATGATCGCCGAAACCAAGGCGCTGCTGACGCCGCCCCACCTGCCGTTCGGCGTGGATTTGGCACTCCCGCAGATCGGCGGCAGCGCGCGCCCTACTAACCATGACTACACGGGTGGGAGAGCGGACGAGCTCGTGGACATAATCATTGCGAGCGGTGCACGACTGTTTGTTTGCGCAGTCGGAGTGCCACCGCGCGCCATGATTGACAGGTTTCACAATGCCGGCATCTACGTCATGAACATGGTGGGTCACCCGCGCCACGCGACCAAGGCGCTCGATCGCGGGGTCGACATGGTCTGCGCACAGGGCGGCGAGGGCGGTGGCCACAGCGGCGACATCGCAGGCACGGTGCTGGTGCCGGCCGTAGTGGACGTGGCGCGGCGATATCGCCCGGCGCTGCTGGGCGGGTCGGTCCCGGCGCCCGTGGTGGCGGCCGGGGGAATCCGCGACGGCCGCGGCCTGGCAGCGGCGCTGATGCAGGGGGCCGTGGGCACGTGGGTGGGCACGCGGTTCGTGGCGTCGACGGAGGCCAACTGCTCCGACGAGCACAAGCAGAGCGTCGTGTCGTGTGGCTTTGACGACACGGAGCGGACCCTGGTGCTATCCGGGCGCCCGCTGCGCATGAGGACCAACGCCTACATTGTGCGTTGGCACGCCCAGCCCGACAAGATCCAAGAGCTCTGTGGCAAAGGCATAGTGCCCGCCGAATGGGACATGGATCAAGGGAACGAGATGGAGCCTCCACATCTCATGGGCCAAGTCGCAGGTGCGATTGGCAGTGTGCGGACCGCACGGGAGATCGTCGCCGACATGGTAGATGAGGCGGTTAGCAGGCTGAAGCGTGGTCAAAAGTACTTGATCGGTCCCGACGCAGGTGTCGGTGCCGAGGGGTCTGGGGTTCAAGTCACTGCTGATAGTAGCCAGCCAAGAAGTAAGGTACCCAAAGGTAGCCGGCTTTGACGTCAGGCAATGTTTCAGTGATGATCATCACCAGGCAGAACAGGCATTACGATATACAGTTACGCGTCCGCTTTTTTAATTTTATATAGCGTGGAAGACTATACAGGATACTATACTCTACAATACCGTAAATCGTTTCTCAGGGGTTTAGATATTCCAGGGGCTAGAACTTTCGGTAACCGTGACGAGCAGCATGGTTGTGGCTTGTGTGCGATCTAGATCACACCAATGCTACTGTGGTATCTGCTGTGAATCAGCAGGTGCGCAAAATACGGTTGCCCTAACTTGCAGTTCGCCACTTTCATTGACCAATGCGACAGAGCTGCCGGGGGACGGTGACCTGACGGTGAAACCTGTTCCCCTGGGCCGTGTAAAAATCACGCTTGAGTGGCATGGTCCAGTGACCACCTGAGAGCCGGAGCAGGAGCCGCTCAGCTTGCGAGCGCGGACCGAGTTCTTGATACCGGTACTGCAAGTAACTCCTCCTCTACACCAAGATTCACCAGACACTGCCGGTATGGGTTGAGGGCGCCATTTGTGAAGTCCCCTCCGAGCAATGCTGAATCACCACTCAAATTTCTCTTCTTCTATGTCCCGATAGCCCGACCGATCGCTGCTTGATTCTGGTACAAGTCAGCGGGCTTGCATGTATAGCATGAAGTAACGAATTTGCCACCGGGCCCGCCCGAGTCAGATCCCTCCCCAGGTAGACCCCGGGCGTCCTTCTCGCACGGTCAAAGGGATGGCTGACATCTCAAGTCTTGGCTTTGAGCGGACGCGCGTACGATATGTAGGTGGGTAGATGAAAAGAAAAAAGGCATTAGACCCCTCACGCGTAGCTGGATTGTACTGAAACACTTCTCCGGAGGGGTATATGTGGGATACGGTACAGTATAGCTACCTATTTGGTGAGGGCATCGTCATCGGGTGGGCTGGCGGTGAAGAGGGTTGTGGGAGATGATACAGACCCGGGTGCACATAGAGATGTACATGAGACGCCGTTACTCTGTGGAAATTGCAGCTTCGGTGTAAACGGGGACACACGAAACAAGATATCCAGATGGACTCCCTTCATCCCTGAATTTATAATGTTCCTTCGTAGTATTCGACAACAATGTCTTCTGAGGTACGTTCATATCCAGCTACGACATGCTGAACCGCTTTAATGACGGAAAGGGGTTCATCCTCCCACACGCAATCATTATACCTCACATTGTAACCCCGTGCTTTTCTTTTTTCTTCATGCCTTGATTTGTTTTCAGAGCGAAAGAGCAATACATCAGGGGAAAACATCGAAAATATCATTTACCTGTTTTTTCTCACCAAAGAGTTGCCCACCATATCCAGACCCCCGGGTACGTCGATACGTCGATAAAAGAAACGTATGCCATCCTTTGACGTGTCACCACTGCATCCGCACTTTGCGATCGGTGAAATTGGCGGCGTGGAACTGCTATGATCGGTAGGGTTGAGGGCATCCAACACGTCGCGACGAGTAGGATTGAGGGAGTAACCACTGGCTGTGTCCATTGTGATCCATGGATAATGTGTGATGCAATATGTGATGCACTGCAACTTGTAGAATTTATTACTTCCAAAAAAATGTTGGGATAAGGCACAGATACCGGCCACTTGCCAGGAGCACGCCGTTCGACAACTTCATTCTGACGACACCACTTTTCCAACGGCATTCCTCAGTGTCATAGTCGCTATCGTAGATGGCCGGGATGAAGGTCGATAGATTGCGTGTCTTTTGCTGTGAGCCCGCTGCGTCACTTGGTCAAGTTTGATATTGAGGCTCTCTTTTCTGATAGTCGAGGGGGTTGACCAGGGCCTGTGCCTTACCCTGACATATCCGGATGGGATGAGTCCTACCCTTGCCATGCCCTACTTTATTCGGTGGCTTCGTCCCTCACACTTCCAAAGAGGTCCTTCCCAGTCAGATCACCTAAACGTTTCTTCGCACCCAAAACTAGACGTTAAAGCTATCTTGAATGTTCCAAACAAAGAAAAGCAACTCAAATTTACTCCAGTCAAGTAATTGACTTTCTAACTGCAGAAGCAAAGCCAGGGGAGCCAATTCTACCCACAAAATCAATTTTTGAAACCCCACGCTGTAGGCAATCAGCGCCATTAAACGTCCCAGAACCTTAATGAAATCAAACGAAAACCACACAGTAGGAGGTCTTAATTTGCATCCAATTCCTTCTCAATGGGCATAATTTAATAGACACACTATAACTTATCCCATGTCGATTATTTACACCGAGGATCAAATGCGACGTGGCCATATGCGGTAGCTTGCTGCCTGCCCATGATCTTACACAGTAAGATTTCGATTCATGAACGATATTAAGCTTAAAACCCTATCCCCAATCTGAAAGATGTCGGGCGGTCTCTTGTAGTGATCTGTTTCCGGTGTGATTGTGGTGCGTTAGATAGCCAGCAACCAAGCCCCCATTTTCTAAAAGGGTTGTGCCAAATATCGACATGTACCTATTTTCAAGATAATTCATAGAAATCTCGAAACTTTTGTAAATAATACCAGGTCTTGATCTTCTCTCGTTCCCCTGCTGGTTGATGTAGTTTTCATGACCAGGGAGCACCTCTTTTACTATTCGTCAGATCCGTTCCTTGCGCACCGCTAAAGTGGGGGGGCGTAGCAGGGGTGCTGGCAATGCTGAGTCTGGGCATGGTACATAGATGACACCTTTGTGAGAAAACGTGATAAATGATCCTTTTCGAGATTTTAGCATGGTGTCATCCTCTCGCCCTGGTTTCCAGGCTGTAAAATGATTGATCGTTTGAGCATCTGTAAGCCATAGCCGTAGGGCCACATACAGATACGTCAGACTGATGGCAGTGGAGGGAGGCAAGGATACGGCATAAGGTAAAGAGCTCATTGTCTCATTGTCTTGGTGCTTCCGATTTGTAGCACAGAATTTACGTAGTAAGCATCTCAGGTATGGCAGTTTAGGGGTATTGTACCGATTGCGCTACATACCTACCGTCAACAGTAAGCAGCCTCAATCGAACGCCGATACAGCTAGGGACCCCGTTGCAGAAGATATCAAGTTACTGTGTATCGGCTCTTTCCGGTTACCATGATCGAAGAAGCCCTTCGCGGGTGCTGACATGACCATGCTCCGTTCACATGATACGATGGTGGGCCGTCGAGGGCTAAGCTAGTTGATACTGTGTAGTCAAGGCCGATATGTGCATTGGGGATCTCATTTGCGCTAATCAGAGAAGATAATTTAGACACATTAACATGGAGACCATGGGCCTCATACCCAGATAACTCCATAACCCCCTCGAATCCAACCAATCCATGCAAGTACAAATGAAGATGCTTGACTTCCAGAACCTCAAATCCTATCGCCCCCTCTCGAGGCTCGAAGCGGTCGGGCTGGGAGATCTGCAAGTCAAGCTAGCTGCTTAGACAGTACACTTCATCATACTCTTCACCCTGATGCCGCAGAGAGGTGAAGAAAAAAATCTCATACTGATCCATCGGTGGTAAAAATGCACGCTAAGATCAAAAGTCTCACCCGTACATTTCATGTGATAGAACTCGTGTCCATCGGGCGTTTTGTTAGACATGTGTTAAGGCCGAAGCTAGTCTTCTCCACACTCTGTCGGTGGTCCCTACGTCCAACATGTCTCAAAGACCCTTTACAGATCCGTCCGGGGTGAGGAATCATCTGACAATCGTGAACTTTTCGATCACCAGTCAACCGTTGGAAGACTGATATTCCCTCCAGGTCTTTCTACCTGCATTGCGTCACGACATGCGGTGTGCGAATGAGAGGCAACGATCGCAACGCTTGTGTAATGGGGCAACTCCAACGCAAGAACCACCAATGCGGGGAACAAGAGCAGGCTCACCAGCAAGGCAGTCCGGTGAGTAATGTCTTTTCGAACCAGCAAATTCTTTACATTTCAGGTTGTATGAGGCGAGCTACTGCCAGAAGCTCCTCGCGTTATGTTGAGCCGAACCCATGGCAACTGGAGTGACAGTTCATACACAGTAGGCCCATCTGTAGCCCTTCGAGTGCCTCTACTAGATGCTGCGGTCCTGATATTCACGGCATTCAGGAAGACTATATCACCATCTATCAAATGATGGTGCAGCAGTATCGAGCAGACCCCTATTTTTTTCATTTTGGTATGGATACGGCTTAAGAAATGCTTGATGCATAGCCAGTAGTCATGCCCAAAAGGACAGAACAGAAATCAGCGGTGCTACAAACCAGTCTGGGCCAGAGCTGCATGCTGCATACGCACGTATTTTCTCCATGCAGTAGTCTGATTTCAAGTAGATTCTGGAGTAGGAAGCCTTGGGCCAATTACTCACTTCGCCTGAGATACTTTGATCATGTATCGCTATATCTACCTTTCCATTGGTTGTTCATCGACCAATGGAAAAATGGACATAGCGATACATTGTCAAAGTATTTCGGGCGAAACGAGTAGCGAGTGTCTAGCTTGGGGGTACACACACGTTCGGCAGGCTATCGTCAAAACTTCCCCTAAAAAGCCCCAGTTGAAGAGGGAGCTGGATATTCGTCTCGCCGGTTTCATGCGAACATTGTGTTCTAGAGGAATTTGGCGTAGAGAAAGGGCCTCCTGAGCTTGAGATTTCAGTACTAGTCTAGCTGCTAGGTTACAACCACGCGCCCCCGCCGCATCGGTCTTAATTTGCAATATCCACTCACGAGTACTGTGTAGAACACTCCGCGAGAAATGTAGGGCTAGATGTGCAAACTGGCCATTGCTTTTTCTTTCTACCTTCCAGCAGGGTGAGCCCACTAGTGAATACTAGCAGGCACATATCGCAAGGTATGTTACGGCTCCTAAGATGTACTACCGCCAAGTCCGACAGCTTAAGCATATTTGGGGCGACGCCAGGGCAGCGCTATCATCGATGAGCGCTCACAACTCCCGAGAAGAGCTTTGCTGGAGGGCGGACATGAGATCATGCGGCTATTGGCGGTTGGGCACGAAGAAACACTGCGATCGATGAACCTACCAAGCGATCAGATCTGGTAGGCAGTCCTTTCACGTGCTCTTTGCGATGCTGGACCTTATTTTCGTGAAACAAGTCGAAGAAAAAGCTACTTGATTTACAACTGCCAAAACCGGGCGAATGTCCAATCTGGTATTGGTCTACAGCATCATGTAAAACACCTAAAACCGTAACGAGCGCTGTCAGATATGTTTACAGATTGTTGACCTCCATGCGCATCTCCAATGCCAACTACTGGAAGCGGTGACTAGGGGACGGCCGGGGGAGAGAACTTTCTCGACCAACCATCCCTCTAGAAAGAGTTGCTCGTGAGGACTTCGCATTGGCACCCTCCCCTAGGAACTGTTGATACCAACCATACCGTGGTGTCGCAATGCTTGATGCAGAGGCGACCTAAGAAACTAAGAAACAGACTCGACAGCCTCCATGGCAACTTAGGATGTCTGAGAGTTGGCATCTCATGTCTGGAGGTAAACGATGGCTGCACATAACTTAGGCACATTATGGGACTAGTCACCAACGCCGTAACATGGTTGCGTATCTGGGTTTGTCGATGCTTTGCCCCACGTAATAGTACCGTAGGTTAGCGGCCGGTCCATGGCGCAGAGCAGCTGGGTGGGAGACGGAAGCTCGGCGTTTGCACGGCCGATAGGGATGTCTGTGTGGTGAGTGAATTTTGTGGAATTGCAAGACCAGTGTTCGGTCCCGAAACAAACACCCAACTGGAGCCGGGATGGGGGTCGCGGTGCCGAGAAGTCACGGGAACGCTGCCATCGACAAGATTGATACCCCGGCAACCGAATGCGGCACGTATGCCCCTGCACTTGCCATGAACAGAAAGTCCCTAGCTCGTTCCCCGATTGTTGTTCGACAGAGCTTCGTCGCGCTAAAAATCAAGGCTTGACCTGCCGTCACGCTTCGGCGGCTCCTTGCAGATTCCCAACGTACCGCCGTTGGGGTTTTCGATGTGGCAGGATCTGCGTCATTGTGGCGCTCTATTCTTTCGCGTCATCTGGGGTTGCACGTAGGCAGGTACGTACCCGCCGGTGTTACAATTCCAGTCTCCACGACATTATCTTGCACGGCAGTTCCTGAAGAACAGCGCTTGTGCATGCATTTGGTGACCAGGGACGAGGAAAACGTACTTTTTTTTTAATAAGTTTACTATTGGTAGTTTGCGAAATCCCACCTTTTGATGGTCTTCGACTCAGATCTCATTTTAGATGACAAAGTACTACTATGTGGCATTTCCGCTCTACTCCATAGGGAGGGTGATATAGCGGTTGGAAGTCGTGATCATCACAGCGGGAATGCGATGAATAGCTATTCTGTTTGATTCGGTATTCTCAGCAGTTGTTATCTAGTTGAGAAACAATGATACCGATAAAGGAAACCGGTCGCACTTTGTTTCAACTGATTTCGAAAAGGATCAAGGCTGACATGCTGTGCCGCCACAACACTGTACTGTGGTGGGAGGGCAAGATATTATCTACTAACTCTGTAATCATGGACCCGTGCCACCCCTGCGCTGCTAAATAAAAGACCGCCTATGTTCTCTTCCCATGGACGCGGGTAAGGCACTTTCATCATTGCCACCATCTTCAACGTCCAGAATAGTACATCTGCGAACATTCAATCTAGCAACTTCGTAGAGAGAAATCAAAGACCATCAGCAGTCCTTGTGTGCGACGAAGGGAAAGTGTGTGGTCTTTTATTTTTGCATTACAGGGTTAGCACAGCCCCACGAATACAGTGCAGAGTTAGAAGATAATATTACCGTATGCCCTCCCACCACAGTACAGTAATCTGGCTGGTCATAGTCAAGAATAAGTTTCGCAGAGACGGTGTCATACCGAATCTGCTGTAAAGGAGATGAAAATGAAAACCATTTCAAGACCACGCTGATTTGGGCATTACTCTACATAATATAGCAAAACTGTTCTGTGAGTTTATTGTTTAGAATTCTCATCACTTTCAGCGCTTGTTGGATTGTCGATTAACAACATCCTGCCATTGTCATTTCAAGATCTGGAGTCAAAGGCTGTTTGGGTTGTCAAAGTGCATTGGGCAAGAAGCTGATGATCATGGTTTTGCCGATTGTTTCAGCCCTGCCAAGACGTTGAAGAGCAAGGCTGATTGTCAATGAGAGAGCTGACGGAGCGTTCCAGGATCTCTGTTGATCATTCTGACAAAATCTAGACCCAAATTGAATTCTTGCCCTTGAGCAACATTAAATAACCATCCAAGATACCTCCAGAACGCCTTGCCTTCCTTCGCCGGAATTCTATCCTTGGTCCAGTGACCTAAAACAGTTGTGAATACCTCTAGGCAGAATATGCCCAGGTTTGTGCGCCATGTGCCTCCAAATCGTTCCCCAATACCTTTACTGGTATTGACTATGTACTCATGTACGTTGGTGGAACGGGCTTAGGGGTGGTCAGGGGAGACCACAGGCACCGAAAACTAGAGTCGCCTTCAGCATGTGATTGGATGCGCAGCGGTCTCATTGCCGCACTATCGTCAAGGCGCTCTTCAGAGATGGTGTGTAAGTGGTGTCGCGCTCAAGTGAGAACCCGCTATCCAGACCGTTTACCCCTTTCGGAATCGGTTTGGTCTCAAACGATCTTCCTGCAAGACTGTTTAGTGAGCTGGTGGTGGCTTCACTTTCGAAGGAACCTCGGCCGGGTTGGGAGACAGGCAAGAAGATCCTGAAAGTTAGTTCATTGTCGATACATATGGCTCTCGAACTTGTAGTTATCTTGTAACTCCCTGTATTCGAGCGGCGACGCATCGCCCGCTTCCCCGTTCGTTCGTTGTGGGCCCTGCGTTGTGACCCGCCCTGCGGGCCCATGTGGTCGATTTGGTCCCACCATTAATCCATGTCCCAGCGTGGCCTCCCTGTCTGGCATTTATGGGACCATTGCCGCGATGCACAGGCATCCGGACCCGCTCAGCAGGCTTTCATGTACACAGTAGTTCAACATAATTTTTCGCTGCGGTACTTTACACTAAGCACTGATCGTCAGCCTTTTTATTGAATTTGTGTCCCGGTTCCTGAAAACTAGAAACTAGTTTGAATGGGGTTGGAATCTCAAAAGAGAACCTGTTGCGTATGTGAATGAGGTTTCAAAGTGTTGGGTGCGGCACTTTGTTACCAGAGCTCTTGGCAGCAAGTATTGTAGGAGGTCGTTCTCGAGCTCGGGACCGAGGCAGACTGTCAGTGCCCGTGATGGGGTCGGCGCTTCTTGAAAGGGGAGGAGGGGTTTGGAATACCAGCAGAGCTGGCACTGCAAGAATCTGCCAGGGCTAGGAGACTCTGTTCCCGTAACAAGGCCGTACACTGTAGGGAAGCTGATAATCCCTGGTTAGGCCGGGTTTTAGCAGGATTTAGAAACGCTAAGGTGTCTACGCAATGCCACGATGTTACACGTACACATGATCCAACATTTTCGCATCCCCAATGTCAATTTGCCATAGCTTTCTCCGGCATTGGGGGAATTCACACAAGAAACCGTAATCAGTAGATAGATGGATCTGCTTTCTTGGGCTTCAGAGGTCACGGCACTGTCGTGTTGATTGGCCGTCGACATTACGCTAATCCAGCGTGAACCCGATTTTTGCCTCGTTATTTATGGTCGAACTAGCAGAGCAGTGAGTGGTGACAGTGATGAGTAGTGGTTTTTGATAGATTGTATTGTATGTTATATTTTTCTTGCTAATTCGAACGCTCCTGAGTGCTCGCCATGCCATGTAAATGCTCAACCAGTAGGCAAAGGAAAATCCCCAACCCAAAAACACCTCCCATAATTTTCTCAAATGGTATCATGCAAGTCACGTATCCCCATACCAATGCGCCAGATGTCAATCCCAAAACGACCCAGGTTAACCCTTCCTGTACACATCGTCCAGCGTCCGGTTCCCAGTCATGCCTTCATACCAAACCATATCAACAAAAGCGTGTCTCATACAACAGTCGAATTCCTCATTCACATATCGTTGAAATGTCGTTGCCGAAAGCTTGCCGTGCATACTGTAGGCTCCTTGGCCCATTGTGTAGGTAGTACCATCATAAGTGTGTCCAATTCCTCTCGTGCCTGTTGCATGCGTTTCTTCATCGAACCCCGTGTGGTAGAGGGTGACAGTAAAGACTCCGTGGCAATCTCCAACTGCGCCTCATCGATGCGTTCCACAATCTCCTCAGTCTCTTCCTGTGGTGTATCTTCGACAAGCTCGGGGCACCGGTCAAGAGATAGATCTTCGGAACCGTGTACAAAGATCATGCTCTGTAGAGAACTAAGGTTTACGTGCCTCCAACGCAGTACTCGCCATGCACCATCAGGTACAACAGCAAGACGCTGAACCTGGCCGAGATCCTGTGTTTGCGCCCACAGGGGGTGACAGGAGGGCTTCAGCGCTGCGTGACCAAAAAAGATGGTATCCTTTGAAAAGTCGATGTATATTTGAGGTTGCGCATTGCCGACTCCTAAGGCTAGTTTGTAGTGTTTGAGGGCTTCATGACGGGCTTCGGCGTTGACGTGTAACAGGGATGGGATCTGAGTATTCGATTGCCAAGTCTCGGCTTCCTCGTCTTTGCACTCTGGTGCGAAGAGTATGCTCTCGAGAGACGGCGATGAAGGGCAAGATGATTGTCTTGATTCTGAAGGTTGAACGTTCACGACCCGTCCCTCCGGCATGCTTTCTTGCCATATCTTGATGCGTAGCTCTGGGGGCAGCTCGCCAAATTTGTGGAAAGTTCGTTCGGGTGCTTTGATCGTGGTAGGAGCTTTAGCCATAGTGGTGGCGAAGGAGGTGTCAAGAGCTAGCGATGTCTGTTTCATGATGTATGAGTTGATAGAAATATATTCCTAACTGTGTAAGATGGGCGTAGATAGGATAGTACTTGATCAGTTAACAAGTAGTTACTGGGCATGTCGAAGAGATCAAAGTTCAGGAGGAATGCGGGAGGGATGAGTTTTATAGAGAATGTGGGACGATACTCTGAAACTTGATCTTTCAGACAAGGGTCCTCATCTTTCCTTACTATACTAGCAAGCAAGTACTGTAGGGCAGGTGACCGTTTGGGAAAGTTCATTGTACTCTTGTACCTCTCTTGCTGTTTGAATCGGCTGATCTCATAGTACACCTGCGACTTGCCCACTTGCATGTACGGTGACTACCGCGGTATGCCTGCAATGCTCACGTCCAGGGCTTTCCTTGACAGGGTAGGTACGTACTTTGTATCCGATCCTTGACCAGTACTTTGTACATGTGGCAATGACCTCCTGTCCCATCTCCAAACTTTAGGGACGATGACCCCGGTTGCTGTGGCATCATTTGAGGAATGTGAGCGGGTGTGCACTCCCCAGCCCCTAGGATGAGGGGTCGGCCATTTCATTTTTCATATCCTCCTGCCAATTATGTTCGCTACTTTCTGCCAATGAACGGCGTTGTAATGAGACGTTCAATCCCAGCATAGCTGTCGTCGGTCCAGACGGCAATTTATGACCGTCCACCGACTGTTTGCGCCCTGGATTGGATCCTACACAGTAATTGCAACGCAATCAGTCATGTATCGCCGTGTCTCCGGTCCCTTCAATAACAAGTTAGACTCCACGCGTCAAACCAGACCTCGCCGGGACCGGTGGCAAAAGCCGCATGCGGAGCATAGGAGAAAAGGGTTCAACGTTAGAGTCGCAACGCCGTAGAATACACAGCAGTTGCGTACTGTAGAGCCACTGACCGTACTTACCGGTACCGGTAGTTGACTCAAGGGGTAAATTACAGTACGTGTTGAATGGTCACGATACCGTGCGTGCCTCTGCACCTCTAGAATTTGGGGTTCCCTCAACAAGACTCTATTGGTACGCCGACAACATTGAGATCAAAGACGGCAAGCTCAATCCATTCGGTTCCGTAGGAAACCCGGAAACGGCACTGGCTGCCTTCACTCCCTGGATCTCTTGACCAACATTTGCCCTCTCCGATCCATGGTTTGCTTCCGGTACGGTACCATCGTATGTTATGCCACCTCTCAACGTCATGTTAGTATCCTTTCACTAATTCGAACTTCATGATGTTTTGTCAGACACTGTGCAATAGTTACGCGTAGCGCCGCCGCTCCACTTGAGCATTCATACTAGTCACAGTCATTACATTATCTTGGTCGATGTTGCAGGCAGGATTTACTCAATCTAAGTATCTGGTTCATAGTTGTCTGAGTAATATCTGTGCCACATTGTCCCCTCTGGTGCTGGAGGGGCTACAAACTAGTTGCAATGTAGACTTTGTGTCTGTGCATTCGATGCAACCAACCAAGTCGCTCAAAAGTGGTCCAACATGAATCTTGCAATGTACCGACGGGGAAGCGTTGCTACACAGTAATCTTTCTATTGCCCATCAGACTACTCTTCTAATAACTTCACACTATTGGGAGGTTTATTCACGCCCAGGCAAATTCGAGGATGTTGTGATAATGCCCCCGCCCATGCCGCCTCCATCCTGCAATTGCTTGATGGAGAAATTCCACAACAGTAGCATTTGCTCATTCCGTCTCCGCAAGGCCTACCCTCGCACATGGTACTGGTACTGATACATGGGGACCCACATGAGGAGACGCTACTCCGTATTTGGATTTGTAACGAGTTTGTGGCCCTCCCGCACCGGAGGGGATACACTGGTGGAAAAATTAGTTCTAAGTCGGAGGTCGGAGCTTATGGCGGCGTGCGGTAGCCAGCGCCGCCGGTGCTCTAGAAGTCAGTATCCTGGGCTTTCGAGCATGGGAATTCCCATCCCATTGAAAGAGATCGTCAAGGGGCCGGCTAGAACCGCTAACCGCCATGCACCCTATCCGAGGCCGTTGACGACCTGCAATTCGTCTACTTCGCAGAGCAGGGTGCTCCGTGCTCGAATTTCTGAAGTCGAGCGGCAGGCTGCCTGACTGCATCGTCCCTTTCTACCGATCGCCACCAGCAGTGAAAATGGTCAGTGAACCAAAAAGCAAATGCGGACAGCGAATTGTGATCACGAATTAATGGATTGAGTGGCTCCGAAGTTAAGAGCACTGGACCCGCGCTGCGGCCTGATTGGCTTTGCTGAATGAATTTTGTCTGCAAGCGGCCCCGGTGAAACACGCAGAGCACGTTCATGTCTCTAGCGGCCGCTTGTGTTGTGTGGGGTTTGTGTCCGGAAAAGAAGAACCGGGTACGCTAATAGTCGCTCTCTTCCGCCGGCCCCCTCCTTCCGGGACCGGCGAGAGCTCACATGATGGAATCAAGAGTGTGGGGACCGTTCCTCTCACGACGAAGCGCCCAGCTGCCACATGATCACCAACAAAGCTGAATTTGAATGTTTTGCGCCCGCCACTCATTTTTCACCATCCGACAAGGTGATATGTCAGGAATGAATCTCACCAGATTCCAGTGGCTACTCCCCGCCCAGTCGCTGTGGCTGCTGAGAGCGGGCACGGTTGGTTACGGCAGATACCCCACGTAATGGAGGGCTTCGTTTGTTTTCACCGTACGCACTGGTGGCAACCTGCTGTCGTACTGTCGGTTGATTGCAGTGGAGTTAACCCCCGCGGTAGGAATGTCGGCGTCGGCGTTTGTAGAGCACCGATGTTGGCGCATATCATGACGAGTCCCACAGCGCCAAGGAACTCTCTTTCGTCCCCCAACATCAAATGAATGGGCCTATTGCTTATTGCCAGGAGGCGACTTGGAGAATAGCTCTGCTTCAGGCTTCAGGGGAATCAACCGGTGGTCAAGCCGCCTCAAACAGTTGCCAAGCCTGGCTTCGAATGTCAGGTTCCAAGGAGTGCGTCGACAACTTGTGGCGAGATCAACAAGCCATGAATTAGATTTGGTACGCATGATTGCATTTCTACGTAGCCAGGACAGCATCATTGGCATCATTTCTGTAGGTGTCGTGGACAAGAAGGCTCAGCTTTTTCAGTCTCTCTCCGCTGTTTCAGTCAAATTGTAGCACCAGAACAGTCGCTGCCTCGCTTATCACAGGGAATATACCTAATGACACTATTGCCCCTTACATCGTCTAATCCACTACGGCGTAATCCCGCAATATAATACTATAGATGGAATCCATGCGACAAATTCGATGGATATTACTAAATTTTGCAATCTAGCTATGGTTGAATAACGCAAGCACTCGCCGAAATAGCCATGTTTAGAACAAATCCTTTGCGCCTTGGTGTCAGCCTATCTTCCTGAAGGATTTTAGTAAGTATCGCTCCATATTAACACAGTGTTGTTTATCGACAAAGTGAAAAGCGACAACAGCCAATTCATCGCCATGGCCCATGGGTTGATAACTCGCAGAGCACAATTGCAGCAATAGTTTAATCGAAAATTGCCTCCGCAGAAATTAAATTTCGTAAGGTCAGTTAGGTGCATGATTTTCAGTCACGAGTTGATGTCACGAGTTACCCGCACCTACAGTAGGAAGCATCTGTGTTGATTTCTATTGTAGGATTGGATAGAACCAACCTTCTGTCAAACATCCGATCGCTGGGTACTTCTACGGTGAACTTGAATATACAAAAGAATGTTATCCTCTGTGGCAAGTTATCACGAGACTGAGACCATCCACATGACCTTTTCTGCTTCTGCATGAACGGTTGTCATTTCATCGCCAGTATCTCATGTGTCAAATTCCATAGATACACCGGAACCCCCCGCTGGCACAACACCTACCTGCATCACAAAACGCCCTATCCACACCGCACTAACGGCATTCCTTACCCGCCATGTTCCGTTCGCAAAGGCATGAGTCGTGTAGAACTGTAGCGACGAAGGATTTATCTTGAAATTGAATTTTTATGTTACTCCAAGCGCATGCTACCGTCTAGTTATTGTACTGGTGTGTACAAGCCTACACTCACTCATTCGCAATACACACCTCCTTCTGTGCATTATACTTACACGATCTTTAATTCTCCAGTACTAGATCTAGGTGGGCACCATTCGTTCAAACCCCCCCCAAATGCAAAAGCTTTTGAGGCCGGATCAAGGGTAATCGTTATGATCCAATCTCGTGTCGGTGAGAAGAACATGGGCATGGTGAATGAATGGTACTATCATATTTCCTGTAGGGCAGTTGTCTGTCCCGAGGGCGACAGAGAGATGTGTGTTTCCGAACGGAGATAGAATACGAGTCGATTTTTGCGCTTCCATCCTACCTGATTTCGCGCGAGCAAAGTTATGCAATCCTCAAGTACACAACCCTGATTAATTTGGGTTGCTTTGTATCGCCGAAAATATCAAACTACTAGCCGGCATCAAATCCTGCGCGATCAATAATTGAGGTCTTTTTATTTTAGTTTAATTTTCAGGGAAACGAAACTCGTCCGTTTGATTAACAGTTAAGTTAACCTTGTCTCAGCGACTGACAAAAGTAAAATGGCATCGAAAATAGCCTGGTACCGTGCTCCAGTTTAGTTGGTATACAGTAATATTTCTGTTGCAAGATGGGGATGAGAAGCACGATTATTCCTTGTAACGCCGTGGCTAACTTCGCTTACTCGTCATCTCATGTTCGATCAACTTCAGGGCATAAGGTGATAAATAAAAACGGATATTACTGGCACGCCACCTTTGAACACTTCCATCCGTAATGCCCAGCACATTTAATGATGAACAGGGGAATCCTGACTACAACATCTAAGCGAAAAAGAAAACGCGAAAATGTAGTGGACTTGCAACGGCGCCCTATAATTTTTCGAGCTCATTGGCTTCATGGCTGTTTCCCGCTGCGGGAACTCCCGAAATGTCAGATATCGCGGCATAGGCAAGAACGCTTAAACTGGAACAAGCAAAAGCGTGCCGCTGCAAGAGCACAAGCGACCCAAGACGAAAGAACACTCCCTGGTCGTAGATACTACTGGAAGCCTATCATGGTTTAGCTGACAGGAGCTGTAACCATGTGCGCTCTGCTAGACATGGATGGTTCTCGGCGTTGTCCAAATATCTAGGCTGGCTACTTAACCTTGGCGATAACCTCGTCTGAATAGGATATAGGGTACGTAATTACCCTGGTTGCAATGCCACAGACGGGGGCCGTTAGTAGTGGAAACCCTCTAATCCACTGATGGCTCGCTACGAGGCCGTACCATCAAACCATTGCCGTGGATAACTACTCAAAGGAATACAAAAACCATGACTCGGTTTGTCCAGCCCCTCTTTCAATGATGGGATATCTAGCAAAAGAGGCGGCAGGAGAACAAGGGGAAAGAAAAACATTCCCCGTACGTGTAGGATTATCTAGGGATATAGGGATCTGTTGCATATCTCTCTGGGTCACAATATAACAGTCCTCTTTTCATTAGAGTCCTAGATAATCGTGCTCCACAGTATCGTGATGGAGCAGTAGGATTGGCAATATGCATAACGCATGCCCGCTCACATCAGCCTGGATTCGTACGGCATTCCCGCTGACAGCCCGGCTCAGCATGTTGCTGTGAGTGATCGTCAATATCGTTTGGATTTCGAACCAAGGATGCTGAGAAGCAGAACACACGTGGCTATGGTAAGGTGATCAACACGACATATACCCAGTCAATTAGGTACAAGGGCGGCAGCGGAGTTTCGATTGAAGGAGCACTCATAAGGGGATAGGAATATAGAATCTGGATTCCTTTACTCCACTTTAAACTTAAAGAAATGTAGGCGTTGGGAGTAGATACGTGATTCCTTGCCGCCGGGATGGCTCTAGTATCATGCCTTCGATGAATTGCAACGTACCCATTGGACAAGTATCAATATTTTTGGTACCTGGACCTGGGTCATTATTCTAATTTGTTCATCATTTGGAGCTAAAGCTATTCACTTAATGTCAGGCCTTCAGTCAGGCCGTCCTACTCGTTGTAGTAAGATGTGCTAATGGAAGAGTTGATGTGTAAATATGACGAGAGTTGCTGAAAGGATCCTCATCACCCTTGATATACTCAATATATCGTGTTATCATGGAGGTGTCGAACGATTTAATCTGTTAGATATGGTTTGAGAAAACTATGAATTGCATACTGTGACTTGACAAGCGGTGAGGAAACCATGGCCGATGACGATCAGGTAGGCTAGATGATTAGAATCAGCTCCCGACAGCCCCATTATCTTTTCACAATGATTCAGCCCCCGGTCCATTGGGTGCTCTGGTGGTGTATTGCTCACAGGATGAGGTTTAGGGCTAAAACACCTTCATTTTTACACGTATCCTGGCACACAGTGAAAAAACATTATATCTAATGCGTAACCCTGCTCAACAGACTGCTCACCACTAGACAGTCCAAGTGAAATCTCAGGCGGGTCAGTGCATCAAGTTTCAATTTGGGTAAGGCAACGCTTGTTCTCGTCAGGCTACTGCAATTCCTTGGAGAATCGTGGGCGCCGTTGCAGTTAGCAAATCATGCGTGGAGATCCTACAAGCAGATTGGCGATACTGTGGAGGAGCAAGATGTAAATGGCCGGGAGAAGGATTCGCCGAGGAGATGGATAAATTTATGTTGGGTCTAGAGAAGGCAGCTAGGGAGACGCAAACAAGCCTTCGACAGCTTGTGCATTCGCCTCATGAAAGTTGATCTTTTCTAAGATCTCTACATCTTCACCACATACATTATGCACAGTACAAGGTTAATCCAATAAATTAGGCGGGAGCAGGAGAGGTCTGCCCTAAATCTCTGTTTGCCCGAACCTAGAACATTCGTAGATCTGAATGGAAATCAGCACCTCGAACTGCCCGGGGTATCACTTTGTGGCCTGGCGGTGAATGGCTTGTTGAGTGAGATTCCCTGTTAAGTATATTGCGAGGCAAGGTATACCAACCAAATTCGATAACACTAGCACCGTGACAAATGCGTTGATATGGACTAAGGGTTTAATACAGCATACTATAGGATCCTCCCTGTCGCTGATTTATGTGCGCGAATGAATGGCTCTAGATTCAGAAGATAAGTGCTATACATCACATGGCCCTGATCTTTCCGGACATAGTTTGAATTCTATACTCTAATGGATTTACGAAAGTCCTTCAGTCTTCTGATGATTTGGTAGGAAAAATTCATTAGCTTGCAATAGTCCGAACCTGGACGATTGGTAGGATCTGTAACGATTACCGATATTAAAAAGATGAAGGATCCGTAATTCGTGCTAAAAGTGTACAAGGAGCTCCTGCATTGGAATTGTTCATTTCAGGTTATAAGATAAGCATCGATGCATGTTCGCCTTGTGCCAGACTGTCGCATATATTTGTAGTATAAGCCGTAATGGCTCTGATTTATAAATCCTTCCTTTCTTCCTTCCTTCCGCCCTTCCTGCGCATATTCTCGAAAAATTACACCACTAGGACATGGTTTTCTCACCTTCTATCGCTTTACCATATCCCTCTCTCCTCTACTAGACCAGGTGCCGCGTACGGGGACTTTTGTTTTTCAATGGAAAAGCCATGCATGTTTCCCTAGTCGCTTTTCTGTCACCGAATCTTTCGCGGCCTAATCCCGGACGAGTGACATTGTCATCGGTAAATTTCTACTTTTCAGGAATCTAGGAAGGCCGGAGGTCGGGTGTTTGCTGGCTTTGATTTGTTCAATTTATTTTTTGGTTAGCTAGAAAAATCCATGAGTTACACTTGGCCGCATCCAAGGTAAAGTCTGACCATTTCTTCTATACTCTAAGCCCTTAGTTTGATATCGTCATTCACGATCCCGGGCTGGGACTTGATCTGTACGGCTTACACCCTCCTACGATACAAGCAATACACGAGCTCCACGCTTATTCCCACTGTGATCCCTGCTACATATACCGTGTATCACGGCTTCATTAGTAGCCCCCCCTCGTTAGTACGCAAGCTACACACAAATCACTCCAACTTTAACAAACCGTTCAACCCATAAATCAATGTGTAATCACATACTAGTTGGTGTGATGGAAACCTAGTAGCCTTTATAATTAGATGACCAATTTAATTGCGGATCAAGGCATGCTGTGCCTTGCAGTGAGAGTGATTATTGGGGTAATTGTGAAATGCTACAGGGGTACTGTCCAGTTGGGGAGAGTGCATTTGGACACCTGGTTCTGTGTCCGCCTGTCTCCACCAGATCCTTGTCCACAAATTGGGTGTCCAAATCTATCTTGCCCAACCAGACG
>JAOYMO020311185.1:0-27913 GCA_025802455.2 Iodosphaeria phyllophila | reverse complement strand
GAGTTGGTCCAAGGGCTCATAGCATTGGTAGCAGCAGCGGGTCACTCTCTATCCGTTCACCTTCATTACGAGCCCTTGAAGACAGATGGGCATCGAATACCGGTGCCTACCCGATACGATCTATAAACTTCCTACTGAGAGCTAAACAACCGATCAGGATATATAGATTCAAAGCAGAAAATCTAAGAATGGAAACAACCCAGGGAACAGGGGTTAGTTCTGAGCTGTTACACGAGTTATAGATCGGAAAACGCACAAACAGAAGCTAGCAAGCAATGGCTTGTGTCTCTCGTGATCACTAGATCTGGTTTGTGTTTGTTTGTCAATTTACGACGCACCGACCATGACGTGCTAGAAAGTGTGTTCCTGATACAACGATACTTGAAGTATGGAATTCGCCGGTCACAGCGAAAGCTGCTGTCTCCAATCACAAGTTCTTCCAAGCTGCAAAGAATCTCGTATCAAACCATAAAATAGATTATCGATCAGACTCGAGCTGCTTGTCGTGGATATAGCTAAAGCGGCCAGGACATGTAGAGCAGCCTAAACAGGTCCGACCATAGGTATTCAAGGTGAGGATAGGGAAGGCTTGCCGCTATACAGTTCCCACCGCATTGAGCAATTAATAGATTCGAATGAAACGTCCAAGTAATAAAACTAACTCGACCATTTCGATTTGAATTCATGGCGATTATCGCTATTGCAATGGGTAGCGCGAAGGGTCCCCTTTCATCGTAAATAGGTGAGAGATCTCAGCTTTCATCGCACCGCCACCTCTGCAAACCAGGAAGTTCCTTTGAATTCGTTTAAAGCAGGGCCACCGGAACGGACATCGCATCAATTAACGATATTTACGATGTTGCATCACTTCATTTTGGATTGGCAGATCTCAGTTTCCTGGACATCAGTTCTCAACTGATCTTTTCATGGTGCTTTTCTTAACCGATTTTACTATAACTATGCGTATCATGTGTTTTCAGAGGAAACGAACCATTGAGGAGAGCTGTTTCGGAGCCATTTGCTCTTCCCCTGCTCGCGGAGAGGGTGACCCCGGAATGACAACCAGACAGTACTCTATAATTTGTTTTTCTTAGTTCACCACAGGATGACAGTTTATAATGCGTGGATATCAAAGCAGAGCGGTTGCCCGTTTTTATGATCGGGTGCCGCTATCTGACCTCCCCCCGTTTCGTTTGATACCCAACAGCTCATGGGGAGCCAATTAGTGGTAGGAATGACAAAACAGCGCAAACGCGGGTTTGTAATCAGGATAGAGTCTCGTCTGTAATCTCGTCATGAGACAGGCATGATGATGTATCTCACAAACCTGGGGAAAGCACAACCCGCTGTTAGTCTGGCTCAAAACATGCGAGTATCGAAGTACGAAAAACTCAAAAAGTCTCTCACCTTGAAGACATCATCCTACATACACTTTGAAGTGCCAAAGACTTAAAGAGCTCCTCTCACTTCTTCAACGGCGAGTCACCTACGATAGTCCTCGAAACTCAAATCAACGGTCGCACCTTTTTAGTGGGCGGAAGTCGTAGATACCTGGATGTGTATGTAGGATGATGATTTAAAGGTGAGGAAACTCTCGTGATTTTTGTACCGCGGTACATGATGATCTCTTTACACGCGAACCTACACTTGCTTGAATAGAAAGCTGATGATACTCTGATAGGGGGAATGTTTTGGCAGTGAATAAGTCGTGGGAAGAGCCTTTGCTACTAAAAGTCGGACACATGGGCTTGTTCTTTGGCTTGGAAGAAAAATGGTAGAAGGATATAGAGACCGGCCACGGGTTTCGTGACATTGAAAGAATGCTTCTTGAGCTTAGGGCAGTAAGATATCGTCGATACTCTTTAGTGGCGATGGAGCAGGAAAAGAACCAAGCGCGTGGAAAGCCGAAGGCATTCAAGATGTACCACAATCTTGGGGCTCGGGACATTCGCACGGAGATATGAAACGATTCGGGCGAGGAAAAGAAGCTATGCAGAGTAGCCTTTTATATGACGTGCGCCCAGCAAGAATAGGTGCTTTTGAAGACACTAGAGGCCGCTACAACATCAATTTTGAATGCTTTTGTGTCGTGTCTCATAGGGTGAGGTTCGAGGTTGTAAAATAGCGTGTTTACGATACGGCAGTCACCCCTTTCCAAGAATAGCTAAGGTGTTATCACTTGGGATTCCCGTCAGTCGTTCTTGGTAATAATCAGGGTCTCGTAGTAGTCTGTGCTAGGCGGAGTACCAGAGGTATCGCGTTTGGCAGAGCTGCTGCTCTTTATTCTTTGATGAATCTGTATGACTCTTAGAAGGGGCTTGCTTGGGCTGGAGGCATCGTCACATGATAACGAATGGAATAACCTATAATGTCTAATTAGATGTTGGTTGCAGTCATGGCAACGGTATCGCCTATCTTTAGTAACACTCCGGAGAAAGGCAGCATGACATGGTCAGTATCTTGCTGCAATGGCAAGACCCGAACGCAGACCAACACCCTCCTAACAAAGCAGATCTGAGACTTTTCTTTCATCCTACGACGGTTTCTGGACAAGCTCGAATAAATTCCTACTCAACGGCATACGGTAGCTGTTGTGTAGTGATCCGCCGAGATGTATCGAGCCATTCTTGATCCTCCATCTCATGTTGGGTGCAGGCTGTACTGATGGTGGCAGATAATACTGAGAAGGTAGGTTTTCTGTGCATATCTCGGGCCCGAATGAGAAACAATAGAAAATGAGAGTCGCAAAGAAGATTGATGTCATTCATGTTGAGCAGAACCTTGAGGGTTTTGGTGGGGCTCTAGACGAATCAGGTAATGCACAGTAGGAGGTATGGCGTCCCCCACGACACGCGCAGCAGAACGGAACATGTCGGCTCCGATGTGAAATTACTCCCTTTGACCGGGCTACGGTACCGGTACATGTCGAAAATGTACGCACTTCTTACTGCAAACGGCCATGATGGAGTCGAAAGCAAACCTTCCAAAGGGACGAGACAACGAACTTGGATACCTATTTAATTGTTTTGGCTTGCGGGCTTGTTTTGATACTCGTATCGAAGTTCGGCCATAACCGAATGACATGGTGTTACCGCGAACGGGAGCTACAAGGAAGCAGCGTCTAACGGCACTGGCTCCATCACACTTGGCGGAATGACGCACCGTAGTGTCAAGGACGGTTAGTAGAGGGACCGTAGCGGAGCGGACCATCTCCAATGTGAGTTGTCCAATCCGCGTAAGAGGGGCAAGTCACGACCAGACCTGACAAGCCCCAGTCACAATCTACCTAGATTCACGACTAGCAGCTGCGGCCTGCAACAAGCGCAAGCAGAGGTTACAAAGCAGTTGCAAGATCGCGAATAATCCTGACTGAGACATAGGCTTGCCTTCCATTGAAGAAGTTGATCTAGCCTGCCTACAACCTGTCGACAAATTGCAAAGCCCGCAGCGTGGAGGAGGGTTGTGACCTTGAAGTTGATCTTGGCTGTCTCGGCAAAAGCAAGGGTACCGGTATGTTATCTTCCCACTAACTACTCCCACCGGTGCTACTGCTACTACTACTGGCACCATCACCGTATTTTACTGGTGTCGCTGGCTGGCGGGTTGGCTGTGCGCGCGTTGCTGCTGAGGCCAAGTGGTTTTGTTGTCACGTCAAATTCCAGGTCAAACGGCACATGATACAACCAGCAGACAAAGGGAGTTCGCCGGGTTGAAGACTGAAATACCGAGTCCGACAAGCAACTACGGGGCATTCAATCCTTGTCGCTACCTTTCTTTGATGAATTCACTGAGATTTGGGGCATTTGACAACTGACAATCCGGCCTTCTGTTTTGGGGAGGGATTCTAGAGAGATATAGCCTCGACATGTGCCATCGCTTATGAATTGTGCCCGCCCGCTCTCCTCGTTCGGCAGTGTTCGGCAGTGTTCGTGTTCGACTCGCATCGCCAAGTCATCGCTTCCGCAGCCTACCTCCTTGCGACGAGCTCACGGGTAGCTTGATAGCCACACCTAGCGATCCATCCACGTGTGCATCAAGACGGACACCATGGGTTCGAAGAACCAGCGCCAAAATGCGAGCGCGAACCAGCAAACTCCGAAGGGAGCTATGGCAAAATACAGTAATAAGGATGGGACCAAGACGATTTCGCTACCCAAATCGACGACACCTACTCCCCCGCCGCAGCCCTCGCCTACGGGACCGATGAGCAAGAACCCAGGGGTCAAGAGTGGTGTTTCGGCAACATCAGAGGACACGACCCCATCGTCGCTCGCGGCTGCTGAGATGGAATCTTCTGCACCGACTGTCAATCGCAAGAAAGCCAAACGTCGAGCCAAGCAAGCAGCCAAGTTAGCAGCGGCTGCCGAAGCTGAAGCGGAAGCTGAGGCCGAAGCCGGGTCTGCTAGGATCACAAGTCCACCCCGAAGTTCGATGGAGATAAATTCTGGACCACCCACGACGACAGCTCAAAGAGACAAACATGGCAAACAGAGCAAATATCCTGTACCGACTAACACTATTTCGATGCCCAACAAGCTGAGCAAATCCCTGGCGCATTCGGTACCTTCCTCGCACATTCCGCAGCATTATGCTCCTATGCCCCCGTTACACGACGCGCCAAATGCGGCAGATTGGGACGAGGAAACAGAGAGCGACGACGATGATGATGACGAAGCCACACCGTCGTCACAGATTCACTCGGCACATCTGCATTCTGCTCATGGATATGGGCACGGGCACGGGCACGGGCACGGGCACGAACACGGACACGGACACAGGCACGGACATAGGCATATGCAATCCGGAGGTGGGCGCAATCACGATCACAACCACCTAAACGGTACAGCCGGAAACTCTAAAAAGGGCAAGAAAAAGAAACAAAAGATGTCGACGAGCGCGGGTGCTGATGCCAGTGCCGGTACTGGGGTTGCAGGGAATGAAGATTATGCTCCACGTCGATCAGGTATCTCCAAAGAAAAAATATGGAACACGTCTAGTGCAGAGGAACGCGAACGGATCAAACAGTTCTGGCTTGGGTTAAGTGAAAAGGACCGAAAGTCTCTCGTCAAGGTGGAAAAGGATACGGTTCTTAAGAAGATGAAAGAGCAGCAGAAACATACCTGCAGCTGTACCGTTTGCGGCCGCAAACGGACGGCCATTGAGGAAGAGTTGGAAGGTCTGTATGATGCTTATTATCAAGAGTTGGAGTCTTTTGCAAATCGCCCTAGTGAGCATCCTCATGGACCCCCCTTCATGGGTAATCCCAGGAAACTGGGTTTGCATGCCCGCCCTTTCCCTCCTGGTGCCGCTGCCTACCATGGTCATCCTCCTCCCCCTCCGCGAGGGACCCGCATGGTCGAACACATGGATCCTGATCAGGACGATGTGGACCAGGGCGAGAATGATGTTGGCTCGGACCTAGACGATGGCCAAGACTCGTATAGCGAGGAGGATGACTTGGATGAGGATGAGGACGACGAGGGCGAGGAGGTCGATGATTTGGACGAGGAGGAGGAGCCGCAAGATCCGCAAGATATGCCCCGGGATTATGCTCATGACTTTTTCAATTTTGGACAGAGTCTCACTGTGCAGGGTATGTTCTTTGACATTCATAATGGACCATCTGCTCATACTCCGTACCTCATCCCCCGGGTACGCTTAGTCTCCCGGGGGAAGGAAAAGGGGGTAAGGGGTGATGGCTGTGTGACTCTGACGCCACACACTCCACGCATTTGATTATTTTATGATAATTTCTCATTTTGGTCAATTCTTATGTCTTTTTTTTCCTGTTTTTATTTTATCATGGCATGATAACACTGATGCAAGTCTAACTCTAATTCGAATAGGTGGTATTCTCACCGTCGCAGATGATTTGCTCAAGAACGACGGGAAAAAGTTCATCGACATGATGGAACAGCTGGCTGAACGCAGAATGGCCCGGGAGGAAGACGCGAAGGATCACTTCGTGGCCGGTTTCGCCCGTCCATCGACAACGGTACATCGAGGCAACCCGCCCGAGGCACACAACCACCCACCCCTGGAAGAAGAAGACGAAGACGATGAAGATTATGAAGAAGAAGAGGAGGAAGAGGAGGAGGAGGGATATGAATCCCCCGAAGAAGAGTACGACGAGGAGGAGACTATGACGGAAGAACAGCGCATGGAAGAAGGCCGTCGCATGTTCCAAATATTCGCCGCACGCATGTTTGAGCAAAGGGTGTTGACCGCGTATAAACAGAAAGTAGCCGAAGAACGCCAAAAAAAGTTACTGGAAGAGTTAGATCTGGAAGACACCCGAGAAGCCGAAAGGGCGGCAAAGAAAGCCAAAGAGGCCAAAAAGAAAAAGGAAAAGGCCGCCCAAAAGAAACAGATGCAGCTAGAAGAGAAGGCAAGAAAAGAGGCGGAAAAGAAAGTACAGGAAGCCGAGAAGCTGGCAGAAGAACAACAACGTCTCGCTGATCAAAAGGCGAAAGCCGAGGAAAAGCGAAAGAAGAAGGAAGCCCAGAAAAAGGCTGAGGAGGAGGAGCGCCATAAGAAGGAGGCCGACCGCGTACGCCGAGCTAATGAACAGCGAGAGCGACAAGCCGAGCAGGAACGGAAGGCTCGTGAGTCCAAGGAGCGGGAGAAGAAATTAAAGGAGGAGCAGCGTATTCGGGATAAGGAGGTGAGGGAGCAGAAAGAACGCGAGACGCGGGAACGGCGAGAGAAGCATGAGAAGGATAAGCGAGATAAGGAACAGCGAGCCGCCCAAGCCAAAGCCGAACGCGATGCCAAGGAGAAGCAAAAACAAGAAGAAAAGGCTGCCCAAAAGGCAGCTGCTCTTGTCATCCCTGTCGCGCCATCCGTCGTTGCTCACCCACCTGTTCCCCCTGCGGCTCCCATAGGTCCCGCGGCATCTACGGCACCTGTCTCCACGCCTATCGCTGCTCCGGTGACTCCCGTGGCCCCTGTGGCTCCTGTTGCTACGCCACCGATTCTATCTCAACCCATTCCGACCCATCCAGCCTCCAAGAAATCTCAGCCCCAGGTCATGCCTGTTCTCGCGCTTCCCCACCAGCCTCCGCATAATCATGCGTCGCCGCAGATATCTGTGGCTACGCCAGTCTTCCCTAAGGCCCCGACGCCCATGAAACCCCGCGCCGTATCTCACGAAACGGCTCGGTCTATGCCTCCAGCGTCGATTCCGGTGACTACCCCTATCCAAGCACCTTTCCCTCATCCGCAGACCCCGGTACACCCGAGTCCGATCCGAGCCAATGTGCGACCTCCTACCACTGGTGCAGGTATTCTACCGCCCAATTTGCCGGGCTCTCCCTTGCACGGTGGCATTAAGAGTCCTCCTGGCTTCAATTCACAGCCATTTAACATGGGGGTGTCTCCTAATGGTCCACATCACCCACCTGGAATGCCTGTGCCAGGTTTCAACCCTATGGCCAACCCCGCAATGCCGCCGGCTAACTACGGGCGGCTCCAAAATATGCCTGCCCCTCCGCCCGGCTTGGGTCATCCTATGGCTCGAAACTTCTCCATACCAGGGGCTCCGCCACCCGGGTTCCCTGCACCGGGAGAACCTATGCTAGGCTTGAGCCAAAGCTTCCCTATAGGAACAGACGGCGGACCGGGTCAAGTTTCCCCTCATTCCCGTCGAACTTCCTCTGGATTCGAGCCGAGCAGTTTGAGCAATCTAGATAAGAACACTGGTCACTCCGCGCCTATCGCCCGTCCTACTCCTATAGGGAGACCGTCGAGTGTGGTTCATGGGATGTCCCACATGCCCGATAATCGCCCCAAGGGAGGAAGTGAAGACGTCAGTAGACATTTGGGAAGCAGTGCTCTCCTGGACGACAGTTCAGACCCGCTGGATGATTTAAATCCGCCCCGGCGCAGTATAGGCACAACAGCCCCTGGACCACGGGCTCCTTTTGGCGGAGCACCCTTCATGGACACTGTGTATGGATCTTCGCTGGGCCAGACTTGGGGTCAACCCAATGTCTTCTCCCCGCCCCCGGGCTTCGTTAATCCCGCCTGGCCACCCAACTCCTCCTTCCGCGTCCCCTCGCATAACCAACGTCTCTCCCAATCTCGTTCTGTCACTGCCCGACAGCTCCTGTGTCAGGCGCACACCAATCTCGCCGCCACCTCGGCCGATCCAGACGGCTTCGTGGAAATCTCCGCCGTCAAAGCGCACATCGACCATATCAACCCCACCGACTTCCCCATGTCCGAGCAGGAACTCCTAGAGCTCTGCGATACTGAGGGCGACATGCACAATGGCGGCGGCAATTTTGAGGTGCGCGAGGACCCCAAGACTACGCGTAAGCGCGTCCGCTACGACCGCGCCGATGGCTTCGTGTCTTCCGGTTCCGGCCCCATTGGTGCCCCTGGCGATATTGGCAGTCCCCTCATCGGTGTTGGCGCTGGCGCGCTCGGCTCCATTGGCGTCCCGGATACTTAGGAGAGAGTCACTGGGCCGGACACGAGGACGTTTGGCAGGACTACCACGTTTTATGTGGAGCCTGATGTATTTGGCCCGCCTCGTGGGTTTTCGGAGCTCGGGCTCAGGAAATACCGGTATCAGTGGAGTGAGAACGACAACGTGGTATGAGGCGCGTTCGGGGGGTATGATATGGCCTGGTTTGTCTGTTCACCAGGAGAACTTTTATTTCCCGCAGGGATAGGGATGGGGATGGGATCGAGGGAGGTGAGGGGTTGCTGGTGGGCACAACAATAGCATGACGGACGCGCTGCTTTGACTTTTTGTGTGCCTGGCTCATGGGACGCCGGGATTCGCACTGGGTGAAGCAGTTGCGTTCTTATCCTGGACATTACCGTGGGCCAGGGTACGCATAAGTTTAGAGGGGGGCGCGCTGTCTATGGTACTTCATACAGTAGTCTGCCTTTTATTCTTTAGGCTGGCTTGCTTGCTTGCTTTTCTTATTCTGCACATCCCTCTCCTATGGAAGGGGAATCAAGGAGAGGAAGGAGAATAAATAACTTGTACTTTTGTTCTCGAGTTGCTCAAGTCTAAGTCAACTCGGCATCGCTCCGGCTCTTGACTTCTCCGTATCCTTTGCGAACGCGGGCTCTGGTCATGGATTTCCATCGTGTGGTGAGGCACTAATGGAAGTCTTTGACTTGGGATTCCGGCTTCCGTAGGGGACAAGGGAAGCGCAATATGCTGGACTGGAATGGATTGCAGATGAGGCAGGGAAGGGGGAAGGGAATGAGATGGGAAAGTTAGACAGGAAGTGCCTCTTTAAGCAGCGGGACGGAGCAGTGCAAGCTGCAGCCCCCTGTAGCAAGAGGAAAGAAGATGGAGATGAATCACTATTTGCTGCTGTTGCAATGGGGCATACAGCGTTGTTTTTCAAGTTTCTTGCTTGAGGGCTTGGGGGCTTGCTTCGTGATGTGTGTTCTTATTTGTGTTTGTAACATTGCGGGCTGTATTGACGAAGACGATATCGGTAATTACTCTAACGACCAATTCCAGTCATAGTAGTCATGGCAAGTCAGGGCACGGGCTTCTGAACCGACAACTGAATGAAATGGGTTTTACATCAAACTCCTGAAGAGAACGCATTTGGTGTAAAATACTGGTTCATTAGGCGATCGGGTTCAGAAGCTTGTGCCGAAGTCATACCGGTACATCACAGAACACCCCAAACATCGGCGGAGGTTAGGAAGTGGTAAGAGATGACCCTGAATACTGCATTTCAGAGCTCGCAGCATAGCAGTTTGTACCATCTCCAAAACCTCAAGGCCTCATACCCGGGGGCTCAGTAAGGTTGTCACGTGAAAACAAAACCGCAAAATTCCCCCAAATATCGCTTCCGTGGTCTAACCCTGTGCAAAATAGCCCCTGGAATTTCGGAACGGGTCCTGCACAGCCACTTTTCCGATCATTCATGCGGGGCAACAACCACTCACAGCCATTCCCGACCATGAGCTCATCATGGCTGCTTGGCTGTTCTTCAGGGAAAAGAGGGGATGGAGAGAGAGACAAAGGGCGACATGACTTACCGCGCACCGTGCATGGATGCAGCCTGGAGTGTTGCAGTGCACTCCTATTTCATTCGATGGCAAGCGGGGATGGGCTGGTCTGGCTGTCATGGTTTGAGACTGGAGACGCACGCATTTTTCGGATGAGATTAGATCGCTTGGTGATTGTATTTGTACATTATGCTGAATAGCCGAAAGACATGATGAACATTTCTTCAAGGTTTTGATTGACGAGGCTCATGAAGAGTAGTGACAAGAAATGGCCAGTTGTGATCCGTCGGCTCTGGAGCAACGTGGCGGAGAATAATCGGTGCCATGGACGCAAAATCCCGAATCCAATCCCCAGTCTAGTGAAAACGACCCCTGCGTCGAACAGCCAATGATAGCAAATCCCAATGAACATGGAATTGCATACGCTGATGTATCTCTTGTCTGATCATGTTTTTTCCCCGGTTGAAGCTGATTGTCTTGGTTGATGTTGATGCTGATGACCGAACTTTAAAGTCTGTCAGCAAAATTGGCACGTAGAAGTTGCAGTAAGTCAAGTTAAGAGCAAAACAAATTGATAGGAAAGGGGCGAATCGATGATGAAAGGAGAGGGCATTGCTCAGTTGGTTGCCTGCGTACAGTCTCAAACGCACGGTATTAGCGTGGTGGATATGGTAAAGAGTACTTAGGTCTCGGAGTTTTTGGTGGATTTCCACCAGCTGAGGATGGTACAAGTACATCAGCTTCACCTCAGGGGCTTGGACCTGCGCCTTCTCAAGCCCTTGCTACTGTATACGGCACCGTACTGGATGAGGAGGCAGAAAAATTGTATCTGCAAAATCCAGGCCACTGGAGAGGCGCATCTGCGGCAGCCAGGCGAGCTGAGCCTACCGAAGGACCCTAATATATTTTATTATTGCTATTCCCAACGAGTAGCAGTGCCGCCCGCAGCTCTGGGGGCTTGCGCTTACTGACCAGGGTGTCTCTCTTTCGTATGCTCGTTCGTGCCCATATTCTTGGATCGGCTAGCCGCTTGACTGGCTTTTTCCTTTCTTTGCCCTTCCGCAATTCTATTTCGCCGCCTTTCCAGCCTGTGGACAGCCCTGTCAGCAAACTGTGAACTGCCATCTCGGAATCCTCAGAATTTTGAACTGTTGACCCGATAGTGCAAGAAGTCTTATCGCCAAGACCTGGTCATTCCTCGGGCTCATTCAATTGAACCCGTGTTTGCCATCACCCGCCGAACTGAGCCCAACCCTTGACAGTAGTGTTGAGTTGGGAGTTGTAGGCATCTCCGACTTGATCTAGACCACGATCGTCTAGCGGACCTCAGGATCGGGTGAACTTGTATTACTTCGACATTCACTGTTGACACGAACTTAAAGTCAATTCTCAGGTTGTTGACAACGAAGCCATCGACAAAGGACCGACGACCCGAACTGCTGGCCAAGGCCAAAGTTTCGCTCGCGTTTATCCATCCTTAAAACATTCATTCCATCACCATGCACATTTCACTGCAGTCGGCACTTCTGTCGCTCCTGGCACCGTCCCTCGTCTCGGCGACCGCCTTCACAGCGGCCTGCGTACGCTCACGTAGCCTAGACCTAGCCCGGTCATCGATTTGCGCAAAAGAGCCTGACTTGCGCGACTGTTTCGAACGTGTAGGCCAAAGCAGCATCGCATCGGAAGTCCAAAAGTGCTTGGTGTCCGCGGGTTGTGGAGAGAAGGACGCAGCTGCTGAAGCGGACTCAATATTAAAGTCATGTGCTAAATTGGCTGTTGGCGAGTTGAAGCGGAGGGGTCCCATGCCGATGCCTGGTACGAGTCCCTACGATTGATATTTTCAGCACGCTTTCGTGCGTGTCGATACTGTGAAATCCATCTCCATTTATGATATTTAAACCCCCTGCACACGATATTATCGAACGAGATAGATGGACTAATCACACCGATTACTTTCTAGATCCAACTCCAATCTCCAATCCTAATGTCCTTTTCGCGCGAGCTACGTCTTCCGCAACCTCAAGCGAATGCACTACAGAATCATGCTGCTTTGACACCTTCCAAACATCTAGTAGTGCTTGCAGCACTGGAGCGTAAGCCTTGCAAACCTTATCTGTCATTCCACTAAACAAAAAAACAAACCCTGCCATGTGCCATCTGATAAACTCGTCCCTACATCGGAGTTGACTTGAAAAACTAATATCCCTATTCTTAAACTGTAGAGACTCTATTACTTGCTCGTCCGTGACGTTCACGTCGACCAGCTGCGCAGCGAATAAAGTGTGCACTACCAACACAAGCGGCGCCAATGTCTGCATGACTCGAGAAGATTCTTTGACGACAGGCGGTGTCATTGTGACTATTCTATTGGCGGTTGTTCTCGTTCTCATGATATCCTCCCTAATATTCCTCTGCTGCCGCGAACGCTCTCAAAACAAGACCAAAGCCGCCCGGGCTGAGGCCGTAGCTATTGCTAAGGAAAATGCTGCCAACGAATCAGCCGCGAAGCCAAGACCTGTGAGTGCACATACTTGAGCAAGTGGCGATCCGTTCGATTGGTCCACTAGAAACGACTAACACTTCTGCAGTAAACGCAACGAACCCGACGCCTGGCTTACCTGGAAGGAGAGGGGGAGGGGAGAAAGGGCGCTAAGCCGCTATCGTAGCCAGAACTACTTCGGAATATCGGGGTTAGCTCGGGGCTCATGTTTGGATCCGCAGAAGACATGTATTCAACGACAAACTGGGCTATGGAAACCAGATCATACTGAGGATAATGTCAAAATCTACCAAGCACCAGGCACCCTACGAAAATTTTGACAGTGCGAATGATGTTCTGAAGACAAGACAGATTGCGAAGCAAGCGGAATGGTTTAAAAGGAAGAGAATATAATATTTATTCCCGAGAAAATCGGATCCAGGGTCGAGGAGAACGTCTGGGTTATCGAGTCCATGCTTTTTTTTGCTTACGGTGTATCATTGTCGACTGTTCTGCACTACGCTTTTCTGGGTATCGTTCGGAGGCAATGGGAGCAAGTGGGATAGCGGTGAGGAGGATAGCCAGAGTTCAGCTGGGTAGAGAGATTTTCTTGGGACGTCCTATGTCATGGACTTGATCTTGTTCGTATGATGTTGAGGCGATTCTACGAGTGTGTAACGCTGTGAAATGAATAGAGATGTCTTATCTGCCACTTTAAGCTCTTCGTGTGCAAACGGAAAGGATGGTATGGTGCATACCAATAATACGTGGGTGCTGTTCAAGTGACTGATTCCCTGTTCGAGTGATCGGTAAATGAGTGCTGGTATGACTTCAGCATTAAGTCAACTACGTCTAGCTGCGTGTAGGTTTGAGAGGGAATGAAAATAATCATTGCCATGACTGCTGTGATGTTTCCTGTATTATGACTTTATATTACGGAATTATCATAATCACGCTACTTAATTGTCACCCCAAGACAAGGCGAGGTTTGCAGATCGGATGGGCTTAAACGCGCAACACTCTTCATCGAGTAACAATGGGTACCTTGTTACCGAAATCGGCATCGCAGACTAAGTAGAGTATGGTACCAAACTAAAAAAACTCCAGTGTCAAGACTATTTACAGTAAGGGTGGCTATGAGTGTGCTTGGTGCCACAAACGCTCCAAGACAGTGGTATGAGTCGTGAAAGGCAAACAACGGAGAGAGATGCTTGAAATTTTCATGCCAACTCTTTTTGTTCTGTGAGGACCTAGGAGTGCGGAGCCAGGGGACCGAGAGGGAGGTTGTGGTGGGGATTATTACGTCATTTGCAGCTGACCCTTTGGAACTAGTTATGCCAGGCTTTGGGTTTCGGGTGGTTATAAAGATGTCTTTCTATTGTAAACCCCCTCTCAAACGAGAACATCTTGTGCGTTGATGAATTACATTCTTGACGACTGGAACTTATTTCACTAATGACAGCCTCGTATTGACGTACCTGCTCTTCGTATCTACCTAGTTTTACAGTCGCTTTCTCGACGAAATACACAATTCAACCGCCTAAGAGTCAACATTACTGCTTCATCACGAAAAGAATCCAGGGCGGCTCTGTCAAGTTTTCCAGAAACAAACAAAATGCCTCTCGTCATACCGGGACTCAGCAAATCGTCAGGCGACTCGACGGAGGCGTGGACCAACAAGCTGGTTGGCAAGACAGTCTCGGACGATGATCACAGCGAGGTGGTAAGTTCTCTCCCAAAGAACATTCATATCTTAGCCATCTACCCTATTTCTGCAGGTATGAAGCATCTCATGTAAAAGCAAAACAGTGGAAGGACTAGCTAACGCCTTGTTCGACCGCGATATAGAACTTTTGCAAGCGCGACCTTCCAGAGAAGTCTCGAATTCTTGGGCCCAACTCCTCTTATACATGTGACCACGTACCTGAGCGACTCAACGTGCATTTGAAGGACGATGGAACAGTGAGCCATGTTAAGCATGGCTGAGAGCAAACGAGTTGGATTGATGAGAATGCGATATGGAGATGGGGTTTCGTGGATTGACAGCGGCGTATGGGAGGATGGTGGAGTATTTGTGGGGGAATGAACAAAGTGTATTGGATATCCCAAACATCAGTGTTCTGTAGGCGAGTCTTTTGAAAGGGCTCATAGACATTTTCTATCTACCACAATGCTACAATCTTCTCAATACTCACGGCAGCGCGATTTCAGTAGATCGAGACGAGCAGCGAATCGAGTCTCGTTCAGATCTCCAGCAGCTGGGCCAATAAATAATCTTAATCACCCAGCGTGCTGGATTCTAGGGAGACTGAAGATAAAGAGTTTCCACATCTCGAGTTACCACGTCTGAAAGTAGAACCCTAGATGACGCAGACTCCCTACTGGTAGAGAGCTCACTTGTCCTGCATTACGTCGCCATACCAGATTGCTTATCGCTGATAAACATCAGCCCCGCCATCAACCGTGTTTCCCCTTCCAAGTTTGCCGCATCGCTCAGTTGCCCCGCCAAACTTCCACAAGCATCGATCGTGCGATTGTACGGCATCTACTTAAGCTAACCCGCGTTCCTAGACACCAGGAGTCAGAAGTTCCAATAAATCTAAATTCTTACCGAGAAGCGTTAGAAGCTTATCTAAATTCATCGGCATCATGTTCAAGAAAGAGTTAGTTTCCACCCTTTGTGGAATTATGATCCATGGAGGATTTGCCGCGCTTCCTTGGGCTTAAAAGAAGAGGGCTGTAACGGTACTAACAAGTCAATCCTCTGCACTTTGTAGCATACCTACAGCTTCGAAATCTAAGCTCAAATCGTCAGTGCAGCGTGGTCTTAGACAATCCCTCGTCAATACATACCCACTACTCAACAAGTACATCGATGAAGCGTTACCCAAGAAAGGTAGCCTCGAGGCTATGAAGTTACCCGACCGCTGCACATTATACATGCTAGATGGCCAGCCTCTATTCTTCCAGATGGATATTCCCGCAGCTGCGGGAGGCGCCGCCGGCGATTCTGTCCTGCTGCCGCATCTCCGCCTCGTCCACCGTTTCCCCACTGCGTTCCCGAGCATTAGAATTGACCGGGGCGCGATTCGGTTCGTACTTTCAGGCGCAACGCTGATGGCGCCAGGTCTGACGAGCCCGGGGGGACGGCTACCGAGTGGAACGATGAAGGGAAAGACGAAGATTCCGGAGGATGGTACAGGAGACGGTAGTGAGGGACAAAACGCCGAAGGGGAAGAGGAAGAGAAGTTGGACGAAGACGGGAGATGGACCAGGGAGCTACAAAAAGGCGAGCCCGTCGTCATCACTGCTGAGGGTAAAACTGAAGCTTGTGCCGTGGGCGTCTTGGTCGAGGGGACCCATGAAGTTAAAGAAAAGGGGAAGGGACCAGTTGTAGAAGATGCACATTATCTTGGAGATGGTCTTTGGAGGTTAGGAGCAGACTAAATAGAGATGAAGCATCTATTCATCAACTCAATGGACGAAAGCTAATTGCAGTCAAGCCAAGCTAATTTATAATCCGGCGAGCCTGCTTCTCACTTTACATTTTATGGTGATCTATGGCAGCGGAATACTAATGTCCTGGTGTGCCGGATGCCGGCGATACAGGTGCTATTATGCCCACCAATTTTCAATCATCCTGGAGAAATCGAACCACTCTGTCTATTTTCCTGCTTCGTTATATGTGTGATCAATGGACAGAAACTAAATGTTGGGAAAGAGGTCAGCATTTGCGAAAAAAGCAGATCCATGCCACTTTGCGTATCGAAATTCAAGACAATATTTGCGAAGAAATGGCAAGAGGGGTGGCGCTGGGATTCGAAAGATAGTAAGGCTGTAAGATAATGGGTACAGTATGACATTAATAATAAACTTGATGATGAGCTCAAGCGATTCATAAGTATCGTGATCATTCAAGCACCTCTTGCCCCGGCCAAGCAAAGTATGGAGGAGCGGTATTACAGAGCAAGCTAACGATGAGCGATGACAACACAAGGAGCATAATTAAAGCCCATGTAAAATCAAGTTTGGTCGGCGAACCCATTTCTCTTCAGCAACAACGAGAAGAGCCAGGTAAACTCATCCTCCGAAACAGAGCAATGGCAGTAGTAGCTGGGATGTCTCTGAAGGCCAGATTCATGACTAGCCATGCTGCATACCCGTAAAAGGCCTCCTCTATGATATCCTACAATTATCTGGATAACACTGGGAAAGTGCGACAGATAGCTGTCAGTAATATCCTGCGCAACGAAATAGAAGCCATAGCATACTCAACTAGTCCTCGTTCAGGCAAGACTGAACAGCAAACATTGATCGCGAGAAAGTAATGCAGTGGCTGGGCCAGCGTTGATGAGTACTGGGAAATCGGCGAGATAAGAGAAGCTCCCTCATTACGAGAGACTTTCGATTAATCAGCCAGCTTTGTGCGGAATGAAGCATGGCACATATCAAGGCATCGATTCCAAACCCCGCGTCGGCAACCTGGCATTCTCCGACTTCGGTCTCGTCGATGACAGATTTTTCAAGAATCCACGTGAAATCCCTCGAGGGAGCTCTCACGTCGACGACCAATCAAGCCACAGTTAAAACGTTTGATTGTTGTTCTCGTTGCAATGGATCAAAAACACGACAGCGAAGCATCCATTCCGAGTACCGTCCGGGCTGGATCGCGCGGATTGGCGGGTCTGAAAGATTCTTGGCCGCCTCTGCTAGTTTCTTAAGTGTTCCAATCGTATTCTGCTATCTAGGGGTCTCGTCTTTTTCGGACTTTTCTTTGATTCCGATTCTTTCCTGAACCATACTATTTGCAGCTCGTACTTCGTCTAAAGCCTGCTGGGTTGGCTTGGGCATTTCCTGGAATTCTGGAACCCGCCCACTCGCAGATTCTTCGCTGCTCTGATGTGAGGCATCATCATCCTAGAATTTCTAGTCTGACATGGTTCCCTCCTAGCATTCAAGTGATGACGTGACTGCGTTGAAATATCCCGACATGGTCTGAACGAGAGCCTGAAGGTCTATGCCTGCTTGGGTGGTCAACGAGTCGAATTTGGCCCTCATTTCATTTCAGTGACCACCCTGCGCCGAAATACGACCAGCCGTCTGTATTAAGTTTTCCCAATCTGTGCGAACCCCCCGAGCGAGTATCAAGTTACGCTCTGCTATTTTCTCGACTGTGGCAGCGATTTCAGCGAAGGTTTCTGGATCCAGCACCTTTTCCTTGCCGCCTTTAACTTTTGGTGTCTATCCTTGATGTCAACTTCAACTTTTCTGGTAATTTTTTGAACACTGCGTTTGATTTCTCTTGCTCCATTTTGGGATCGCACCTGGGAGTTAAGAAATAATCCGAGCCAGTCCTCAGTTAGTAAGGCAGCACCATTCTTACTTCCATCATACAGCGGATGAGAGGTATTTATGTTGGTCAGAGAATCAACAATGCCTCGAATGTTTATCGTGCTTGCTACGAGTGACTCGTCTGGCGTGGGTCCCGGTTCTAGTGTGAGCCCCTCTGGTGATAATGACAAGTCGAATGGCGACGGTGTTTGCGCATCCAAAGTCTTTGTTTTGAGATGCGGTTGTCGGAACCTGGTCCGCCCTCGCTGGCAGTGACTGGCGCCGAACCAGCTAGCAAGGATGATACAATGCTTCATGTTTCCGTATGCCAGATATCCACGCGTAGATAGGGCGAGTGTGTGGTTGGAAAGAGCAACAAGGTGGACATGCTAAAACGCGAAAGGGAAAATGTATATCGTATGCAGTAAAACACTAGAAAAAAGCTGACGAAGAAATCTCAGGGCGATCAGGGCACCAGTATAGTTGATATTGTTGTCCTACAGTACTTGTGAACCACGAGAGGTTGGGCTATGATGTACGGGACTAGGAATATCCCCACTTGGAAGGCGGTAGGGGGGAGGAGAGACTTGCTAGACCTCAGCTGTAGCAGCAGCCTGATCGCGGTCGTTGAAACCGTTCTTGGGGGCACAGTTTGAGAGAGATGTCGATTATTGCATACCACCGTTGCTACTATACTGTAGCGACTGTTCAGGTCGTGGGCGGGCAATCGCAGCCACGAAAAGGTGGTGATGATCAGAATCTATGAACCGGATTGGTACTAATAGGAACTCGGTGTTGTCGAAATTAGAGTATGTGATGGCGATGTGTATTTTAACTTGGTGGCTTTTTGTAGCTTACTGTAAACACATGTTTTTTCAAAGCTAGGAAACGAGAATGCGTCTGCAGATCGAGGAGGGAAAATGGCAAGAAGCGTATACTGTAAATGGCGTTTCGGAATTCCGAGCTTTCTGAGCGAAAGAGGGGGAGGGGAGGGGTGAGAGCATTAGGTTAAGCATAAACTATCAGCGCAACACACCGAATGCTGACGGCGATGGCGGATTCGTTTGATCAAGTCGCCTAGGATGTGGAGGTTTGTTTACGGATTTCTCTGCTCGCCGGAGTGGGAGTTGACCAGAGTTACCCGTCCATCCATTCCCTTCAAACCAACACGTCAATGTGCTTGGGCGAAATGCGTCGGGGCACTTCCACAAACCTGTGTTCCCCGAATGTTGTAGCGCATCAGCTTGGATTTGCTATCCCTTTGATGGTATTCCTTAGAGGGAAGAATTCTCTACAACATCATCCGGAGAGTTGCTAATATGAGCTGATGCGCCAGAAGAGTTGAAGAAAGGAGGTGTGAAAGGCCATGATTACACGCATGTGGGTACACAGTACACAGTCGCAACTGCGCTATAACAGAAGCAGGATGCACCGGAAATGCAATAACGCTCGCTCTTTGCATAAAGTAGGGTGATATTCGCGCATATCCCAGCCCAATTATGCAACCAACGAGTGCCATCCCGCTTCCGTCTTTCCGAAAAGAAATGGGCAGACACGGAAAGCACTATTGAAGCGGGGAAAAATAAAATGGAGGGAGGCCGCAGAATCTTACCCCGCTCAGGCTTTTTCTTCTGGCGGCTAAGCTTGCAAAGATGCTTTCCGTACTAAATTGTCCACTTCTTTCCGGAAAGACAGAAGTAACATACCGATGGCTTACGGCGCCCACGAGAGACAGTCAACAATCTGTCACTCAAACAGTCAACTCATCAACCAGACAAAGATCCCAGCTTTGCATCTGTCAACCCTGCTGCCTTGCTGTGTCAGTCACTGAACGGTTGTCATCTAACAACTTCTATTGACTCGATATCAAGAACACAGTAAGTACTCTTGGGCCTCCCGCTATTACATAATCGCTGCTTGCGAGGAGAGTTTACATACACATTACCTTCTACACAATAGTGGAGAAGTACGTAATCAGTGGATACAGACGCAATTGAGATCAAAGTAGTGAAGACGCGGCATCAATCACTACTCACGCGACTGGGGACAATGTATTGACATCATCCACATAATTTACCATGGCATCAAGTATGTTGCATGAGGCCACAGCTGCGATGGATCCAGCTGTCAACCCAGCACCCAATTATGAGCCCCCATCAAGATGCAACGACGAAATCGATGGCGCTGCTCTCGAGAGTGGAACAAAAGAGACCAGTGCAACTCCAAGCTACACACCACAGTTCTCTGCGGCTACTCAGATGATCCTCGAGCGCATCAAGAATAAAAATCAGCCGGCCAGCTTCAGCTCGGTCATCGAAACCGCCTCGGAAGCTGGCTCTATCGCACATTCCACCTATGAAGATACAAAGAGACGACTTGTAATGACCATGAATACCAGTCTCCCCAGCCCCCTTTCTGCAGCCAAACTGCCGGATCCTTCCCCAGCTCCCTGGGCGTCTCATGCTTCTTTCATTGGCAGTTCTGACGCAAGAAATACCGCCACCGGCACTACGACAATGTCAAGACTTGTCTCCGCTCCAATCATATCCTCGGCCCCCTTGCCTTCTATCTCTGGCCCTATTCCAACTTCTACACAACAGACTTCTATCAGCTCTCCCATTGCTTATCCGCTAGGAGAAATAGCATCTATGCCTCAAACTCTGCCGCTGCCTCCAGCTCTGGCTGCAGCAGTCCGGAATGCACCGCGGCATCTTTCTAGAACATCGGGGTCGGCAAGAACAGAGTCGAAATCAATATCTTCGAGGCACAGCAAAGCATTCGGCTCCGCTAAGCGCAAACGTCTCCAAGAAGAAGATGAGTTCTCAAACGCAAGTGGGGGCTCCGAACACAATGGAGACGAGCAAAGCTACCAAGTCATGTCACCCACCACCACCAAATCGGGACGTCATGTCCTGAAGCCGACACTCTACATGCAAACCGCAACGAACGGCTCAGGAGCGCAGCATAAACGTAGAGCGTACGCCAAGCGCGCGTCTGAGCAAGTCATGTGTAAAGTATGTATGCGTGGTCTTAATTCTTCCCGCAACCAGATTGTGCTCTGTCATGGCTGTAACATGCACTGGCACCAGCTATGTCATGAACCATACATCGATGACGATTCTACTACAGATGAGCACCGCTCATGGCTCTGTCGCGCATGTCTGGCCAAGCGCGAGAAGTTTCTCGCTCGTAAAAAAAGTATGGAGGGCTTTCGGGGCTACAGCTGGTATTCCAAGAGTGCCGAGCAGGTAAGTTCTTAGAAAACGATTCAATATTGCATATATTACCAAGCCGGGCTCTAACCTAACGCGTAGAAGAGACGCTATTTATCTAGCTTAAAGCCCGATCAATTGGTGAACACTATCATGTATTGTCTTGAACTTCACCCAGACCTGCCCATATTTCCCGAAGCCGACACAACCGAGTCAGCTTCGAATCGTAAGAATAAGGGAATATCGGGAACAGGTAGAACAGGATCAAACAGCGCCCAGAGTACCAAATCAGAGCTGCATGCGAATAAAGACACGCCAGCCGACTATACGGCTATGGTTGCTGCTGTAGATGCCAAAAGCGAGGCTTCCAACCGAAACCATGGTGTTAACGATTTCGTCGAAAATGATGCCACAGGAAAGCAGAAGTTACCCGAGCAATCAGCCGAGCCAATTCGACCTGGCTGGCCAGCGACGGGGAAGGGTGTACTCGACGGTACAAAGATCCAAGAGCTGGATTTGCAGGGTCGAGATGACTTTGATGCCTTCAGTATCTCGACATACGATGGGATGGGTGTGAAGATATCTGAGAATGGTAAGTCTGTGAGCGTGGCAGAAAATGGCCAGGATGTTTAATCTCCTCGAGCGGGTGGGGGCAAACGGGAATTTTCACGTGCGCAAGAACACGGTTTAAAAATTGTGCTCTTTCCTGCGTTCCATCCGTCGTCGCAATCAAGCGGGACCATAAGGAGGGTGGTCCTCTCGAGGCAAATGCATAGGGTGATAGGGGTTCGTTTCTTGTTGAACCATCTTTAGGGAATATGTCTACAAAGTGAGATCATAGCTCCCAAGTGACAGAAGCGATAGTTCTAAAGGCCCAAACAACACAAAGTCGATGTCCTTATGACTGCATTATGTCCTCGTTTCTCAAATTTGGAGTGCTTTGGTCTCCTTGCGGAGGTCGTACAAATGAAGCTTTGGGCTATAGATGCGGATAGTGGGCTCGATGTTCCGCTGACTTGGTGTCCACCATTGTTCATCACACATTGTTGCCTACCTTCGTATTCTTACTACAGTAGTGCGCCCACAATGAGGAATGCCCATGTTAAACAATAAATGAGAATACGCAACGGCTCTCTGTGCACGAACTATATTTGTACGGGAACTGACCCCAATAGGCAATTAAGCATTAAGCAACGGTCAAACCAGCCGAGATGTGTATTGTAGGCATGGATTTTGGGGCATGGTACACCTAGAAGAGCGGAATTACAGGTGGCTAAGCTCATTTTGGCTAGAGTTTCAGCGGTCTTGGTTGTTTTACCTACCAACTAAAAGAGTGTAGTGTTTGTATCAAAGTTTCCAAGAAGGCAGCAACACAATATCACTGAGTTCTTGCACACTTCCACTGTGATGCTGCATCATCTTTGAGAATTGCGATAATTGGGAGGACCAGGGTTGCAAGGATTGCGAGGATTGTGACAATTACGAATATTTTATGTCATCACCACAACAGAGAACTCACGTCAGTAGGCAACGGTTTTGGCTACGGTGGTGTGCCCACAATACGCAGTCATAGCGTGCAGTTGGAACCGTTGCTTATTTGCGTGAGTTGCTCATCATGGATAGTGGCTGCCTCCCATAGAACGATAATGTTGCTTAATATGGGTGTTATCTGTTGTGGGCACACCACTGTAGGTAAGTAAAGGCAGGGTATTACTTGTTCCCGAGAGTGGCCTGGAAAGATAGGCTATAAAGTTGACATTCTCGTAAATATACCTAGTATCATGACCAGGCATGACGCCAGGCAGTGAAAGTCAAGGTTTAACGCAATACATTCTGTTGGGCGGTGTTCGCTTTTTCCACGGCACGCAGGTATTGAACTAGAAAACTCGCTTCTACAGTAACAAATCGTCGTTTAAGTTTCTATCATCAAACTTGTGGATACAGGTCTGTCCAGTTTCAAGTCTGTATGGGGGCTAGCAAGAAGATGTACGCTTTGGTGGGCACACCAAAGCGTGCCTCTTCATCATCATCATCATCACAACACCATAGTCAGATATCGCAATTGCAATTTGTTTCGTTCGTGCCTTCGCGTCTATCCGATAGACAAGACCCATCCAACAAAACTCACAACGCCCTTATTTTTCAGGAAAACTTCACAATTTCAATTGTACTACCCTGAAATCTGACTAATCGATATCCTCATGAGTGTCGAAAACCTGCGAACAACTAAAAAGCCAAGCAGAGTACACAAACGGAATTGTAGATTCTGCACGGTCGATAATCCTTACGTCTTGTTGATCATTTGGTTCGTTCGTTGGGTGAAGTCGATCTTTCCATCCCGTCGTTTCTTAGACAGTAATCAATGTTTGCAGATTTCCGACACTCGAGGAGATACCCCACGCGTGGCTGGCCTGGTCGAATACCCTCCCTTCATGCTTGCAGTAGGTGTTCGGCCGAGCTCGGCGTGAGCATTGACACTGTACTTCTAGCGATGCCTAGCCGTTTGGTGCAGTGGAACGGCTGATGGTGTCGTGTGGACATGCGCGTACATCTGGAATTTCACTTGTGCCTTCGAGAATGTTTGTTCTCAGACCTCCAGGACGACAAAGCGTCTCTATAGTCCCAGACAAGGGCAGTACCGAGGGGTATACTCGTAGATTCAAGCTCTAAGCGTACCAGCCATCTCCGGGAATACCCTACCAAAAACTCGAATCCGGCCAGTCCGTATGGCAGATACCCCTAGGCTACGGATGGACTTCGGGCCACTCATGTTTGAGCGTCCCGGAGTCCATCCGCAGCCCAGGGGATACCTTGACCCTCAGATAATGAGCGTCAGGTATTGCTCGAAGTCATCTCAGTCTCGATGCGTGCCTATCTATCGAAACGCAAGATAACATAAGTCTCCCATAGTTTCTGAAGAGGACAGCATTATTTTTTTTGGTTTTCACAAGATTGCCTTTTCTGTCCTCCGATTGACCAATAAATGCCTCGCGCTGCCTTGTGGGAGTGGTATGATTCTCACATCCAGCGACGCGCTCGTGCCACCCATCCCATGTGTTTGCCACGTGCGGATCCATGCATGTTTCATTAAACTTGGGGTGGATCTGCTTGTCAGCCTGCTAGGCACATGCAGGCGGGCGCCAACCACCACGTGGACTCAAGGGAATTGAACGACCAGGTCAAGGGAGCGGCTGAAGGAAAGGACTTACAGTACGTATAGATTCACGAACCGATTTTGAGCTTACGACGTGTTGAATATCGTGTAATCTATTCAACAGTGTTGACAATCGGGGAAATGCCGGTGTAGATTTCCACCGTAGCATTGGAAAAGCAAAAGTAGTGAGAAAATGCTTTCCAGTTGGTATGAAATAGGTCAAGGGCTGATGAGATACCTTGCCCTCAGCAGCAGCTTCTGGTCTCTAGAGTCCAGCTATTGTCAGGGTAAGTGTATTTCCGAAGGGGCTTTACACCGACCGAAACAGGAAGCGAGCTAGAAAAGCAAACAATTGATTGTCGGAAGACCCGGCGCTGTGTTTCTTCATTGATCTTAGCTTCGTGGAGCGGGTGCATGCATGGCATGCACTTACCAGGGGGAAAGTCCAACCGACGAACGCTTTGTCGTCTGCATCTCCGCTGCCTCGGCTTTATGTTTACGTATATAAGCTATAGGATGGTGACGTGGGAGGGTTTCTAAGATTCTCGCAAACGTCAGTGAATCTATTGGGATCTAGAGCGAAACAAAACAAGAAAGCTTTTATTCCGTTGTCCCGTGTCAGTCATCGAAATGGAGGTCTGCCCACAGTGCGATAGTAAGTGTTTTCCTGTACCATCCTCCGCAATATCGATGGAGCCTGCTCCTAGTATTATCCAATGTTGTGTACTAACCAAAATTACAGCACCCGCCAACCTGATTGTGACATGGTGTCGCGTCATTGGGACTTGGGCAATCAACAGCGCGCAATTGAAATCCGAGAAGACACATTGGGTGTGTTTGAGGTGTGTATTACTCCTTTGCATTCGTCGCTTTACCTCTCTTAGTCACACTTCTTTACATTTCAAGAAACTACTCTATCACGATTCCCGCTCCCTGGCGAACTCGATACTTCCAGACTGCAGAGTAATTCAGAATGCTAACAACGAGATAAATCACCGCTAGCTGTTTCAACGACTTAAAAAAAGAGGGATTCTCAAAAGCCTGTCCCTATTGCGAGAAAGAACCGAGCGGCACGATACTTTGGAGGATGGCAGCGGGTGGCGGGGTTTATCATACGGATCAGAGGAAGTGTTGAGCTGAGTGCGGGTATCGGAATTAGAGATGTTATATTCATGGATTAGAAAAGGTCGGCGCAAAGCTGGATGATAGAGCGGCTTGGATCATGTCTTGCATAATGTTTGGGTTATGAATGGACTTTTGGGCTACGGAGGGCAACATTGGCTGAGGGTAGCATTGGGTCTTTGGTAAAGGATTTGGGAACATCGGAAACATCCAGGCCTGAGGCTCATTGAGAGATTTTCTTGTGTCCTCTGCTACCTGATCGGAGAACTACTCTCACTACAAGGTATCAGCTAATAAACTGTTTATCCTACCTCCGTCTCTCCAAAAGTCTGTTGCATAATCGCACCTTTGAATCTGAACACCTTTGAATTGCCGCAGCTGGGCGGCGGATTCGGAAGGAAAGCGCACCTATTGGAGAGACAGTACACCTATTCAGAACGACGCCACAGCATTCTGAGAGCTATCGGAGCATATCCAAAAGATCAGATCCTCCATATCAATAGATTCGAAGATATGTAGACAGACGCATCAATTCAGTCTGTTGGAAAAGATGATACCCGCATGCGGCGCTTATTGAAACATGCTCAAAGGTGCAATCATGCAACCGACTTTCGGAGAGACGAAGGTACTGCAGGTAAGAATTTCAACGAGAACATCAGAACAGAGAGACGATTTCAGTTAGCTGTAAGGAGCGGGTTTGTCTTTTAACTTGGTTTGATGAGAACTTGGCCGGGTATAGCGATAGTAATTTGCACTAAAACAATTCATAGACGCTTAAATCACAAGCTTTATCATTTTGTCATTGGCCTCGGCACAGGATTCTGCGGGGTGATTCGCGGCTTTAGTTATGAACTTGACGTTTCAATCTAGATTTCCATCAGGCACAGGAGACCGGCTTACAGGGGAATGGAGAGTGGAGGATCAAGGTGAGCCCCACTTTGGGGGCGGGGGTGGAGACCGGCAGACCCCAGAAATTACCGACCCAGGTGTCGGTACCTGAATGACGGTTACCATACCCGTGTGTACATCTTACCCCGTAAATTGCAAGATATTAGCTCTTCTCAGATGACCCAGGTGAGAAGGCGCTTCAACAACACTATACGCTATGGCGGAAGTTCTGTTATTGAACGGAGCTTGTACACGGTATCTTCTCTATTGTGTTTGCTGCCAATTGACCACATCGATTGCCCACCAATCACATCGGGAGCACTTCGAAGTGGTGACATCAGAGACTTCCTAAAGTTCATAATGCAGTTGCCGGGCGGCAGTGGCCAGCTGGCAACGATAATCATTTATGTCGTGCGATCCCCGCTTTACTAACACTTCGGATCCGGAGCATGTTAGATCTCTGACACCGGGAAAATTGCCTGTATATCGCGACACCGTTTAGCCGATAGATCAAATACACAACGGGCGGTCATAGCCACCGAGACCTTCCTAAATCTTGTCGTGTAGCAATCAACGTATTAAGGACGTCGACTATCTATCAGTAAACCATGGCTGCCAAGCAAGGTCGTAATATAACTATCGTGGGGGCAAGCGGTCACGCCGGAAGACCGATTTTGGATGCCTTGATGGCCGTCGGGATCCACAAAGTAAGCGTCATCACACGCCCGGAGAGTGACTCGGCTTTTCCAGAAAATGTCACTGTCCACCGAGGCAGCTACTCTGACGAGTCTTTTGTCTCGAATGCCTTAAAAAACCAACATGTCCTCATCACGGCGCTGGCTTGGACGAGCTATGATTTTCAACTACCCTTGTTTCGAGCTGCCGCCCAAAGCGGTGTGCCTTGGGTTGTACCGACTGAGTATGGTCTGGATCCCTCGGCCCCACTGAACGACCACATAGGTCTTATGAGAGAGAAGAAGAAATACCGAGATTACGTCGAGGAGTTGGGAGTCAGCAGCTGGATCGGTGTGACAAACGGGATCTGGTTCGACTTTACCATGCGCTTCAAGGGGCTAGGGATAGACCTGCAGAATAAGACAATGAGAAAATACGATGACGGATCTCTTAAGGTCAACTACACAACGTTGCGACGCACGGGCGAGAGCGTTGCTGCTATACTCAGTCTTCCTGACGACGAATTGGCGAAGCACAAAAACGGATGGGTGTATCTGAGTTCATTCCACATTAGCCAGAACGATATGCTTGCGAGCGCTTTGCGGGCCACTGGTAGCACAGAGGCGGAATGGAAGATTTCGACGATAAGCTCGAAGGATGCTGTCCAACATGCCAAAGATCAAATGGCGCAGGGTGTTCCCATGGCCATGGTGCAGCTTCTCCTGGCGCTCAACTTTGCGCCTGACATGGGTGGTGATTATGAGCACCGGGTGGTTGATTATAAGAAACTTGGCCTGGAGCCGGAAAATTTGGATGAGGCAATGAGAGGTCTGGTAAAGGAATTGGGTGCCTAAGCATGGGATGACACAGTTGTTGGCCAGGAAGTGTGGTTTGACACCATCCTTTCGTTGCCTTAGTAGTGTCGATAAGCTGAATCATGTGCCGGCGGATCTCTCACGAACGGGTGGGCTTATACATATGTCTTGGTTGATCGGTTGTGGCTGGGAATGGAGCTCGTAGGTAGGATTCGGAAGCGCGAAAGTTTTGTTCTGTTGCTTGCGT
>JAOYMO020310225.1:0-27933 GCA_025802455.2 Iodosphaeria phyllophila | reverse complement strand
TTGAGTCTCATATTACAAGCACACAGAACTTGTATAATGCTTTGATAGAAGCTGGAGTAGCAAAAGAATGTGCTCGTATGATTCTTCCAATGACTACACAAACCAGAATTTTTATGACTGGTACTGTAAGGTCTTGGATACACTTCTTGCAGATACGTGACGATGCTCATGCACAGAAAGAGGTACAGTTGATTGCCAAAGAAATCAAATCAATACTCGTACAACATCTTCCAATTATCTCAACAGCACTAGGATGGACGCCGAAAACAGAGGAGAATCACTCTTAAAGGTAATGGAGTTCTATGCTAATCTACGTAGAGATATTCTATTTAGAAGGGCACACGGATTCCATTATCAGATTAGTATGCGAGCACGTGGTAAGACTGAGTGGATAACTCAGACTATACCAGATGATCATTTTAATGATGAAGCGCTTGTAAAGCTACTTCATTTCATTGATGGTAAAATCAAACAACAAGAAGATGGCGAAGGCACCGTTTAGCAGACCACTATTTATAGCTTATGTAGAAGGAATGAGAGACAAGAATCAAACTGTCTTGCTCTTAAAGTTCTTACACGATCTACAAGTACCAGAGGCATATAACTTACTAGCTAAGTTTCAAGATAGGCATAACTTTGGAGCAGCCTTGTTCTCAGCTATCTTTTGTACAACACCTCCTAAAATCAATAAGAATAACATCAATATTACATTCGACATATCTTATAACCCTTAAACGTCTATTTATGCTAATCAAAACATCATTTGGAGAGTACCATCAGAACGGAATCTACCTACACAGAAAGACTGGAAAGTACTATGTGATAGAATCAGTTAGTAAATTACACGATAGCAATAACGTGTTTCTTATTAATTACCATCAGGTAGATGAGCATGGTGTATACCAGACTATCAGAGAGAATATCGGGACAGAGAAAGAGACAATAGTTCATCAACCTTTCGCTACACACGAAACACGATGGCATGACGATGTTGCAGTAAATGACATTATAGGTAAAAGATTTGAGTTTGTAAGAATGAGAACTAACTAATACAACTATGGCAGAAGAAAAAGAAGAAATCGAATTCAAGATCGAATCAGTACCATTTGAGCCACAACACAACAAGGCAAAGAAGCCGGTGTATGAGGCATTGGTAAAGGCACTCGATAAAATGTTAGCAGGGGAAAGCATTTATGTTGCTGCTGACCGTCTTTCACATGGTAGTCTTGTTGAATTATTGAAAGACAAGACCCCGAAGGATGAATCTTTCGTATTCAAAACACGGCTGGATCGTGAGAATGCCAAAGCAAAACCTAAAGGCACACGTGTCTGGAAGATTGAAACTGTGAAGCAAGCTCCTACTGAGACTAATCCTGCGTAAGTATGCTAGAGCACGAAAAGAAGTTTGAAAAACTTGCTGCTGGTGCTGTAGATGAAGACGGTAGAGTTTATAACATAGATAAAAACGACGAGAATAAAGTATCATTCACATACCAGAATGAGACAACTATAATCGGCAAGCTTATGGTAGGGAAGACTAAACTTCTCTACTATAAGTTTGAAGACGAAAGAAATGTCTTTCGTAAGACCGAAGCGTGGTCTGTTAACTATGAAGTCTTTAAGGTAGCCGACTATATTGTCTATGAGACTAGGTTGTGGACTTATCGTATACCGAAATTACGCGCTATTGAGTTTGGAGAGATACTGAAATTTCCTCCTACAGAGAAGAAGATATACATACCAATTAAGTACTGGGAGAAAAGACATAATGGTACTGATGCTACAGAGAACAGACGTAGAAATCTGTTAGGTGATAGTTGGTACCAAGTCATAGGATCAGTTATTAATTCTGACTATATGAGCAAGATGGGTGACTATCTTAGAACTAGAAGGAAACAAGTCGTAGTGTATCCAGCAGCAGATGATGTGTTTAGAGCATACAAGATGTGTAGCTTTGAACAAACCAAAGTTATTATTCTTGGACAAGACCCGTATCATGACGGTAGTGCAAATGGTTTAGCTTTTGGATTCAGACCTACAAGTCAGTTACGTCCAGCTAAATCTTTGACTGTGATACAGAAGGAGATGGAGACAGATGTATATGGTGGATTCAACTTAAACTTTGATGAAACTTTAGAGAGGTGGGCAGAGCAGGGAGTATTACTGTTAAATACACATTTGACAGTAGAGAAAGGAGCACCGCTATCACACCAGATGATAGGTTGGAAGAGGTTTACCAAGATAGTTCTTTATGAGCTTTTGAAAGACCCAGCGCCAAAGGTATTTATGCTATGGGGTAATTCGGCACAAGGTGTACTAGCGGAGGTTAAGCAGACTATGACTACAAAGAACGTAGCAATAGGTAAGCATCTTTTTCTAGAAGCCAAACATCCGGCTTCTGATCTCTACAAAGAGACCACAGATGTATTCGGTAATGTTGTATCTGACTATCCTAGAACATTTACAGGTAGTAAACACTTCTCACAATGCAACGCATTTCTAAAAATAAACAGAAGAAAAGAGATCGTATGGTAAAAGAAAAACTAGCACAGACAGCGTTTAGTACGTTAGAGTTATGCTGTGTGTACGGAGCCTTATCTTTCTGTGAAGGATCAGTAGATGAGTCTACTTGGAATGATTTAAGTAGATTCATTATAGGTGTATGTTTCTTAGTTGTATCATATACCTTAATCAAGAAGTACTTTAACGTAAAATAACTATGTTCTACTTAGCTAAAGTTCTTTACAATGACGGTGCTCCAGACATTGCAGCTCTGGACTTCTCAGAAGTACGCTATATTACTCTGACTAAAGGAGTAGAAGAAGCAGTAATTTACTGGAAGACAGAACCGACCTGGGAGAAAGGCATACTTAAAGAACACACTACTACAATAGAGCTAAAAGACAAGTTAGCTTTTATTGCATTCTTAAAAGCAAACAATTTAATTACTAACCCGGATTTTACACCATGAAACTAAACGAGTATTTAGAACAGGTTCAGAGAACCTTGCCTAACTTGGACGATACATACAGTATCGGAGAAGTAACTGCAAACATCAAGCTTCCAACAGAATTATTGAACACACTCCATGTACGAGCAGGTATATTTAGTGAGATCAATGAGTTGATGGAAGCTATTATCTCTGGTGACAGAGTTAATATCCTTGAAGAACTCACAGATATGCTGTGGTATATTTCGAATGATCTAAATATCAAGTTCCGTAGAGGATACTTGACAGAGCATGAGTATGCTGCATACAAAGTTTATGAGTTCAAGCTTGTGATCGTAGAGACAAGTGGTGCTTGGATGCATGATACTACCGGTGTCGCTGGTTGGTATAATGCTATTGTTTATAATGCATCTCGTCTTGCCAATCTTGTAAAGAGAGATTTAGCGTACCGTAAGGAAGAGAGTAAGGAGGAATATATCCAAGTTACTAATCACTTACTTGGAGCGATCAACAATTTAGCATTTGAGTTGGGACTAAGCCTTGAAGAAGGTATGGAATCAAACATCGCTAAGCTGCGTAAGCGCTTTCCAGATAAGTTCACAGAAGACAAAGCTCTGAATCGTGACTTAGCCGGAGAAAGAGAAATTCTTGAAGGAAAGAATGTATCATCTAATGATGGTACTATCGGAGATACCATCTAAGGTACTCTATAACCCATGTGTCTGAAGTACCAGACTTTATCCTGAAGTAAGCCGTGGTGAGTATAATCGCTGGCGCTATTGGTAGACTTGAATGTAGGTGTTGGTATAGTTGCCGACACATTACCTAGAGTTCCGATAGTGCCAGTTATTGTATTTGTGTATCCTGCTACTCTCTGATCATCAGCTATAGCTGTATAGCCATCGAAAGTACAGTTACGGAACTGAATATGTGCTACACGTTCTGCAACCTGTACAAAGAAGGACTTAGTAGAACCAGAGTTATTTTTGAAATAGCAATGGTCGAAAATTAATGAGTCTCCGGTAAGCCTAGGCGAAGCGGAGAAGTACGCATTGTCCGTCCGACCGATATATGACTGAGTAGATGAAGTCTCGCTAAAGAAGCACCAGCGCACCGTAGTGCCGTGTGTAAAGAAGTTGATCGCTATAGGTGAATCAACAAAAAGACAATAGTCTACAAGACTACCCGGTCCTAGATCATGGCATTGTAAGCTGTTATTCTGTCCCGCTCCACCACAAGTACCGTTCCAGTTAGAACCAGATAGTACACCAGTAATCTTGGTAATATGTACTGAGTTAATATGCTCAACCTGTACACATTCTCTACAAGAAGACCAACTGTAACAATCATGTACATAAACAGTACCATGATCATCATAAGGAGTGTGGGTAGTGCCAATGTAGCATACACCTTCTTGTCCTGTTTTGAAAGACCGCATGAAGGAATAATCTTCATCGGTATATGTAGCTGTTCCTGTACCATTATTAGCTGTCATCAAAGATGACATAGGATACTTAGCTACTACATTCTGTATCTTGAATGTTGCTCCGCTAGATACAGATAACCATTGGAACCCATTGTTTGTAAAAGAACTAGTTACAAATGGTTCAGTAGGAGACTTACCATATACATAAGTATAGTTTGTACCACCTATACCTTGCATTCCGTGCTGAACGCCATCGTATATTACATCCCAATCACTTAACGAACTTGCACCAGACTTCGACAAGTCTGTAAGTTGCATAGCTCCTGTAGAGGAGGTGTAAGTGACTATCTTACCAGTAATAAACTGGGCAGGACTACCTCTGCTTTTGAGTGTTACATACTCATTAGCTAGATATAACTTACCAGAAGTAACTGTAATATTTAAAGGAGCTGCTACAGAGTTCGGTGTAAGAACATCAGAGCTTGTGGAATAATATAAAGCATAGAAGTCTTGTGGCGCTCCTACTCTTGTAGTCGAGTCAAAGTTCGATATACGAAGAGGAATAGCTAAGCTATTCGGCGCTAAGTTGATTGAGAACCCATTAGGAAACTTACCAGTTAGAATAATATCTCTACCAGTAGTAGAGTTATTGGTTCCCCAACTAGAATTGGAAGGAGCAAATAAACCATCGGCATACTGATTAGCGATGGTGACTGTAGCGGGAGACGAAAAGGTAGGTCTACTCGGTATAGTAGTCATTTTAAGGAAATGACCCTGACCATATACGGTAGCGGCTAAAAGGACAGCCGTGGCTACCGTAAAAAATTTCTTCATTATGCTGCTTCTAACCATGTTATATCTATTACGTTAAATGGACCTTGCCCTTGAAAGGCAGTAGCTGTGATTGTGATGTTAGTCGAAGTTGGATTCAATACATTGGTAGTAGGAGCATTGATATTACCAGAAGCATTGATTGTTGTATTCGTAACTGTAGTAGCACCAACTACGGTATAAGATACTGTTTGTGGTGTACCTTGTCCGGTCGAAATCGAGTTAAGAATCTTAACAGTATATTGAACACTGTTATTCATATTCTTTAGAGTTATTGTTCTTCCAGTAACTGCTGGATTCCAATAACCTACAATAGCATTATCTGGATAAGCACCAGCTCCACCAGCAGCTTGTCCCAAGTTACTTGCTGAACCGAAGTTACAATCAATCTGCCAGCCAGTAAGATTACCTGCGGTATCTTTAAGAGAAGCATTAGCTGCTCCAGCACCATCTGTAATTGCAAGGTTTGAACCTACTGGACCTCCTGAACGTAAGTTATTCCAGTTACCAGTTTGTAGAGCGGCTGCTCCTGATCCCAAAGAAACCAAGACTTGTTTCTGAACCATATAAGTAAAGCCAGCCAAAGTAGCAGTTCCACCCGAAGTAGTAACAGCCACAGAACCAGTCGATCCAGCAGCTACTACGGCAGTAATTGTAGTTGAGTTAACTACATTGAATGAAGCTGCATTGGTACCACCAAATTTGACTACCGTTGCTCCGGTAAACCCCGTTCCAACTATAGTAATAGTATCTCCTGTCTTTCCAGACGGTGTGAAACTACTTATCGTTGGAGTAGGAGGAGGTGCTGCTCCACCAGTAGTATTATTAACTCCATTTCTATTTACATTAAGATTCATTAGTCTGCTGATTTAACTGCTATAATTATAAACAGAGTTGTAACTACACCGCCAGCTACGGTCAGAATAGTATTTTTCTTTTTAAGTTTCTTTACAGATGCCTTTTCAGTTTCATAAGACCTCTGGTATAAGTCTCTCTCTGTACTTAGCAGTGCTAATTGCTGAGTCGATTTAGTAAGAGCTGTATCCTTTTGCAGAGCAGCATACTTATACTCATTTGCTTTCTTTGTAGCGAAGGTTACAGCTTTAATCTTTACAGCTATATCCTCATTAAGATAGAAGTTCTGAGTAGCTTGTTCTACAAGCCATTCATACTGAGGTTTAGGAGACTGGATAAGTGTATCGGTTCCAATCACTACCACTCTAGGTATGAAGACTCCTCCTTCTCTCTTCTGTGCAAGACAGCTTATAGAGAAAAGAGCAAATAAGGGTATGAGTTTAATGATCGTCGCGATGCGCATATATAGAGTCTCCGAAGAGAACTAGGTTAGATGTACTTAATTTTTCGATTACCTTATTGTTCTTAGTAATAACTGCGTTAATTTTCTTACTTGCAGCTAGTGCTACTTCAAGTGAATCGTTGTAATGTTCGGCAAGAGCCATATGGATATTAGAGCTTTTGATTAAGAGTAGTTTCTCTACCTCCAAAGTAGCAACTTTACTCTCCAAACTATCTGCTCTTTTCTCAATAAGCCGTTGTTGTTTTTTCGATAGCGAATTAACAGTGATTCCTGTTAAGCTATTACTAGCTATAAGGACTACACCAATCACTATCCAAAGTCCGTATTTCTTTATGAAGTCTATCATATTATCCTTGTAAAGGTTCTTCTTTTGGCATGACTGCTGTAGTAGCAGTCTTCTTATTTGTCTCTGCTGTAGTTTCTTCTACGGTAGTTGTAACAGTTCCACCACCTGTCTTATAACGGATAAGTTGTTCTGTTGTAACTAAACCTAAGCACAAAAGAATAAAGATAAGATCAGCACATACCAGATTGAATAATGCTTCTGCTGTACAGAACTTAATCTGAATGTAGCATACTACAGCCATGATAGTAAAAGCTGCAAGCTTTCTAGCTGATGGACCTTGTGAATTGTTGAATAAACTATTCCATAAATCACTAAAAAATTTCTTTATTCCTTTCCACATATACTTAGTTATTGATATTTTTCAAATTCTTTAACGGTAGTTACAACCTTAGTGTCTAGGGCTTCTGCCTCCTTCTGCTCTAACTGGTTGTACTCTAATAATTCTTCCAGATCCTTTCTCAGTAAAGATGCGTACAAATGGTGATTCGGACGAGACAATAGCTCTGAGTGATTCAAGCATCTTAGTATCACAGGTTGCGATAAACGTGAAAGCCCCAGTATCCGTTTCACTATAGGTATCTGGTCCTTGTGGTATACCCTGTTGATCATGTGCCTGAATGTTTCTTTCCCAAGCTGCTTGTTCTGATAGTATTTTCTGGTAATTCGGATCGCAACCGCGATCACCAATAACATACCGAATAAAATACCTAAGCAAAAAGTTTGATATGCGTTCATCTAATCTCATCATGTTATTAGTGTTTAACTTCATCTGGCTTTTTTATCCCAAGTAAGTAACCTATAAGACCGCAGATAGGAGTCATTAAGGCTAAATATGCCGGTTTAAGATCATCAAGTATAGCTATAAAGCATACAATGACAACAACGTAATTCAGAATAACAGTAGATAACCAACGAAATACTCTATCTCCATCGGTATGATTTCCTTGATGGTCACCATTCTGCACAATGTCTAGTGTAACATCAGCTAGTCTAGGACTAATAAATAATTGACGGATATAGAACATACATCCGCCTATGTAGAGCGCTGTAAATATTCCCATTAAAATCCAGCATATTAAATGCTTTTCGAAATCAACCATTGTCTGGAACTATATAAGGGTAAATACCGTGCATTAAATTGTACAAAGATTGAGAATTAATGCAGAACATATATCCTACAGTAATGCTCACTAGAATCAAAACAAAGTAATAAAAGATTGGAGGTACTCTTTCGAATACCCACATTAATACTTTATCGTAATTGTTACTACGGCTTATATAGTCCCAAGATAAATGACGAAGTAGATTGAGTAGAGGTGCAAAAAATAACCCGAAGGTTAACACCTCAAACCCAAACATAGTAATAGCTTTGTACCAGCTATGGTTGCACACCACATACACCATAAAAGTATAGGCTACACTAACTGCAATACGAATATCTAGCTGTTCTCCATGCCAGATGTTATTATTACGTTGAGTAATTTTGTACCAATTCCAGTAAGAGAAGCCACCTACTATAAGCAGCCATCCCAACATTAGTACCGCTTCCATTATCTTAGACTAAATCCAGCAGCAAGACCACTAGCTGTAGTTCCGTTACCTGTGGATAAAATTTTAGTACACAGAAATGGATGCCAGCCAGCAGTAAACACTCTACTGAAAGCGTTATTGTGTCCGTCTACACCCTTGACTGTTCCAGATACTCCGACATACAAGTAGAAACTTCTACTTGGTGCGAAGTCCTGAGACAGATCAATATCTGGTGCCTCTGTATAAGTAGAAGCGTGTATCAGTCTTTCTACTAATCTTTCGAGTACTGTGTTATCTAATGCCATATCTTTGGTTATTCGGTTGCGTGTTCTACTTCCTCTTCTTCTTCATCTTCTGGAACCGGAATTACAAACCCTTCGAAAGAAGAACGGAACGTCCAAGCTAAGTCTTTAGGAAGGTCTTCCTCACCAATGAATGAAGTTACAACTTCAATTTTCTTGTGGTTCAGCTCCTTCAACTTTTGCTCCATCTCGATCATCTTGTCGTCTGGATACTTGTAATTCTGATTATCAATGATGACATTACCTTTGTCATCTTTAGCAGCTAGCTTAATCTTAATAACGCTAGCTGCATCATTATAATCTTCTGATTTACCTTTGGTCTTTCTAAGGACCCTTTGTAGAGCGATCGTTAACACAGTTTGAGTCGTGTAATTGTTACAGTAAGCTGTAGCATTAGCACGAAAAATGTTTAGCTCTTGATTTGTAACGGTAGCCTTACCGATTTTTTTTGTCGCTGTCATATAAGTTTAGTTAAGAATTTACGCAATATAAGCATTTAGTACCATTTTTGGTCTAGTTCATTCCAAGTAAAAGTCCATTGGGCAGTACCAAGAGAAGTTATCGGGAATTGAATTGTTCCTGTAGGAGCGCTCACTGTAAGTAGTGTTACTCCTGTCTTCGCTTTAATAGTTACCCTTTGTCCATCTCTCGGATTCAGTGGCATAGCTATTGTTAAGATAGCTATTAAACCTGCATCCAGAAATAATGTCTGGTCCTCTCCTGTGTCATTACAAGTAACAGTACCGGAAGTTGCAGTACTGATCTGTTTGTTTCTTACTGGCATATATCTTCATAATTAAATATCATTAATTAGAAGGACGCTATCACATACCAACTTGTTCCATTCGACTGCACAGCACATCCTGTCCATTGTGTTGTAAACACTTTGGAACCATCAGCAGGTGTATTAATTGTAAGAGTATTCGCTGCAATTATTTTCTTAAATACGAGTATCTTTCTGGCAAAGGTTGAAGCAGATGGTAATGTAATAGTTACGTTACCCGCTGTTGTGTCAACTAATAAAGTGTGATGCTGAGTAGTGAAGCTAGGAGAACTGGTTATTGTTGCTATGCCAACTCCAAGACCACCGTTTATATCAAACCCACCGTTTGCCATTGTAGCATCACCAGATAAACCTAAACTGTAGTTATTAGTGGCTCCAGTTGGTGCTGCAAAATAAGCACCATAACCATTAGTGACGTTTGCTAATACATTATTTGTAGTACCAAATGCAGCAGATAATGCTATTGTACCGTTAGTACCTCCACTTGGTCCAGATACTTGTAAAGTCGTAGCAACATCTACTATAGAAGGAGTAGTAGTGAAAGCATAAGTACGTCCAGATACAAGCATTGATTGTAACGCTCCGATATGAGTAGCATTACCAGCACGTGTTACAATCGCTGACATATTAAAGTATATATCAACAAATTGTGACAGAGCTGCAAGACCTGTGTGTGCTCCTGCTGTAACATTAAGAGCGCTGTTTGGGCTACCAGTTGTAATTACTGGTTGCAATATACTTACATTTAGCATTGCAAATGTGTTAGTAAATGCTCCGCTTTGTGAAGTATTTGCAGTTATGGTAGTTGCGCCATTAGACCTCCAACTTGCAGTAAATGTAGACCAATCAGTAGAAGTTAAATACCCATCATGTGTCGCATCAGCAGCAGGGAAAGTCAGAGCATCTACGTAAGCAGTTGTAGCTACCTTAGTAGAGTTATCTCCAGCAGTTTGAGTTGTAGCTGTTGAACCATTTGGTATGATAAATGCAGCAGAGAATACCGGTGCAGAGGTGAAAGTCTGTACACCTGTGAAAGTCTGAGCAGCATCACTTCTAGCAAATGTCATCGAAGCATTTGGTAGAGTATACACTCTAGTTGTACCTGTAGTAATTCCAGACGCATCAAAGCGAGCAAGCTTTGTGTTGTCTGTATTATTCTTTACCAAAGCTACGTTATCTGCAAATGGTCCAACTCCACCACCTGTAGCTGCTGCCCAAGTAGCAGTAGTACCATTTGAAGTAAGTACATAAGTATTAGTACCGATAGCTAATCTCAGAGGAGCACCAGAAGCACCACCTATAATCAAGTCGCCAACTGACGTCATTGGTGAAGTAAAGCCTCCGCCAGCTTGCTGATCAAGTTGATAACGAGATGCACCGATAGTAAAGTACAAGTGAGATGAATGGTATTCAAATACACCATCTTCTATAGTACCAAGAGCGGTACCGGTAGTTAACTTGATAGGAGCTGATCCAGCCGTAGCTGTACCCGCTGCAAGATGTATTCTTGCAGTAGGGTTGATTAGACCGATACCAATATTACCAGATGCAACCGGAGTAATAGAGTGTGTACCACTATTATCCATGTTAATACCAAACAACACATTACCGATATTTAAGAATCGGCTTGTAGTTGTTGTAGGTATATCAAGGAAATTACCTATTAAAATATTGTAACTTGCAGCAGCAGCATCATAAAAATTATCTTGTCCAAGTACAAGATTATAATTACCGGTCATACCAGCACCGGTAATACCAATATTCTTACCAAAAAAACTATTATTACTACCAGTAGTGATAGTGAACATTGAAGCTCCTATCTGAATATTATTTGATCCGCTAGTTAATGTCCCACCTAAAGTAGAACCAATAGCGACACCGCTAGTCCCTGCTTTAATAGAATTACCTCCACCAAATTCAACTCCGGTGCCATTCCAAGCCACAGTCCCACTAGCATAGCTTTTAAGAGAAAGAGTTGCTCCTGCTGGATTCACAAACAAGGCAGCATTAAATCCAGAGGTAGTACCAATTTCTATTACAGCCTGAGCTGAAGTAGCTGTTGCATCTCTAAATACTTTATAAGCAACTATATCTGATTTAAGATCAGTTAATACAGAACCTTCTACTTGGAATTTTTGTCCGGTATCACTAGTACCTGCACCGAATCTCCAATTAAATGCACCTGCAAACTTAGTAAATGCGGTTAGAGTTCCTCCAAGATCAACCTGTGGACCAACTGCATTATAAGTAGTGCCATTACCACTTACCAAGAAAGTAGAAGACCATCCTCCTTGTCCTGATGTACCTGTAGCTCTCCAAAACTGTCCCACAGTAGATGTGGTATCAAGCTTTGGTGTATTGAGTTGAGGAGAAGTGAATGTACCTGTAGATACAGTAGGATTAGTTATAGTTGGTGTAGTGAGAGTCTTATTTGTAAAAGTCTCGGTTCCAGCCAATGTGGCTAATGTTCCTGAAGTAGGGAGAGTTACTGAAGTATTTGCAGTAGTTGTAAGTGTAGTTGTGAATGCTCCAGATGTAGTGAAGTTTCCGCCAAGTATAATAGTCGATGCCGACCAAGCGGGAATGGTTCCATTGCTTATTAAGAAACGATTTACAACTGGGAGTGCAAGACGTGTGAGTTTACCTGTGGAGGCTCTGTAGAACATATCTCCTGTAGCATCGCTTCCAAGAGTAAAGGTCATGCCTCCTCTACCCATAGCTATGCCATAGTTAATAATTCCGTCTTCTACTCGAAGGCTCAAAGCTGGACCAGTTCCAGATGTACCACCATATAACTCTAACCAAGAATTATACGCTCCGCTTTGTCCCAAAGCTATACCTATCACACCGCTAGAGGCACCGGTATGGTCTCCCAATACAGAGAATCCTCCTGTCCAATCACTTTGATTTCCAGATGTAAGATTGATTCCTTGGTTACCACTGTTATCAACATAAACACTAAATCCGTTTATAGGGGTATTAATACCTATGTTCATTTGAGCGGCAAGAAATCCATCACCGTCAATAACTATATCATCAAAAATAACACCACCGAGATTAATTGTGTTTCCTCCTGTCACAGTAATACCTTCGCCGGACAGTACTGATCCGCCTCCTCCTGTACCAATAGAGAACGAAGCTCCATTAGCTCTTCCTCTAAGAGTAGCCAGAGTAGTGTTATACCATATATCACCATTCGCAACACCAGATGGATCACTAGATACTCCACCTACATTTATACCCGATACAGTTCCGGTTGGAGTAAAGGTTTGTTTTCCTGTGAAAGTTTGGGCTATATCTCGTGCAGCTAGTGTATAGTTCGCATCTCCTAAAGTGTATACTCTAGTAGTCGCTGTAGTAATAGCAGCAGCATTAAATCTAAACTGTTTAGTAGGGTCTAAGTAATTCTTGACAATAGATATATTATCGAAGAACGGAGCACCTCCACCTACACCTCCAGTTGATGGAAGTAAAGCATAAGAAGTTGTAGCTGCTACGTAAGTCAAGACATAGCCATCATGATCGGCAGCAGGCGCTACTGCAGCGCTATCAAGTACAGTTGTTCCAATATGTCCTTTAGAGTAAGTATCTAAAGCAGTTAGATTAGAAGACAGAGTTGATACATTGGTCTGTAAAGTACTTACACTTCCCTGCAAAGCAGTTACCGCCGGTGCAGCACCTACAGCAGTATTAAAGTCAGTTGTATTCTGTGTTACTGCTAAGAGATTAGCAATAGATACAGTTACTACACCAGAGTTACCATTAACTGACACAACTCCGGCAGATGCTGTAGCTAAGGCAAAGTCAGATAGAGATGCCGGATTGGTGTTATTCAGCTTGATGTATACCTGTCCAGTATCAGTACGGATAATGAAGTTACCTGTATAGGTTGTAAGAGCAAGCATTGCTGCTTGTGATACTACAACATATTGAGTATTCAAGAAGACGTTCTTGATGAGAGCTGGATTGATATAACCATCTCCACCGAATACATCTGGACGAACAAGAACATTAGCTGGTACACCATAGCTCTTTTGAGTCCATACTTGTCCAGCTATAGTAAGGTCAGTACCGAGTGTGTATTCAAGATCGGTAGATGCAACATACACAGTCATGTGAGCAATACGCTGCCATGCCGGGAGAGAATTTCTCGCGGTAAGATCAGCTACAGTCAGGAATGCAATTTTAATGTCTTCCTGCTTGACTAGCGGGAATGACCCTTGCCCTGACTGTCCTCTGGTTAGTGTGTCTGTTGTATACTGACTCATGATGCAACTACATTGGTTAGTCCTAGGTTATCGTTACTGTTACCAAATACATAATAGTTCTCTGTCCAACCACTAGCATTAGTAAAAGAAATTGTTCCTTGTAAATTCATACCTCCTGCAAATCCATTCATTGTAAATGACGGCAATCCATAAGCTACAGGACAAGCATACCAGATTAACTCAGTCACTCCTGTATTAAGATTGAAATTAGCAGCACGGTTATTCTGTAGCTGTCCTCCTAAAGAAAGAACAAATGCAGAGTTAATTGCTCCCGGTGTAGCTGCCTTTCCATAATATACTTTATTCAGAAACTGAACATTAATATTAGAAGTCTTTGCAGCATTGCCGTCTCCGGTTACATCATCAGCAGTTAAAGTGATGGTAGTATTGGTAGTTACATTTGACAAAGCAGCTACTACTGCTCTATCAGATGGAGCTAATGAAGGAGGCACAACACCAGAACCAGTAATTGTTTGCGCCTGTATTGCCTTATTGAAAGACCATGACAACTGAATAGATGTTAAAGTCTGTCCCTTCTCGTATGTGCTTTGATTGGCACTGAATGCAGTTATAACCAACGGAACATAGAACAATGCATCTAATGCTTGTGTAACTGTGATTGCTCCATACAATACATCATCAGATGATATAGGCAAAGACTGTACACCCCCAGGAGGTCCCGGAGGACCTTGCGGACCTTGAGGACCTATAACCTGACCACCGTCTGGTATAAGTACGTACTTCTTAGTACATTCGTTCTGATCCATTATTTCAGTATTGGTGTCATTAACACATTTAGTGCAGAGCAGTATTGGAATCCGTTATTGCCTAGTACATTCACTCTATATTTTCTTGTTACCGTAGAAGATACATCATGTCCAGCTATACTAAAAGTAGCTACTATACCTTTCTGTAGATAGAAGCTATTTGTTGTAAGCGTTAACCATGTAATACCATCCAAGCTGTATTGTAATCTCATAGTTAAAGTCACATCAGCACCGAAACATACAAACTGTCCCTGTGCAAATATACTCGGAGAATACCTATTATCACTAGTAAAGTCTGGCAATGCATACTTAAAATCTACAGTTAGTGCAGCTCCTGGAGTTAAAGGAGCACCAGTACCGTTCATTACCGTAGAAGGTGATCCTACTCCAGCTGGTCCTTGTGGACCTTGAAATCCCTGTGGACCCGCTGGTCCTGCTACACCTCTAGGACCTACAGGTCCTGCAACTGTAGAAGGATTACCTTGTGGTCCAGTAGCACCTATTGGTCCTACAGGTCCAGTTGGACCAGTGTTACCTGTAGCTCCTTTTGGTCCAACCCATGATCCATTATCCCACCATTGATTGCCATCCCAGTTAATACTGTGACCGGACATATCACCGGCTAGTGTAGCAGGAATTACAAACGATGCTCTGGTATCGGTAGCTACTGACGCTGACCAAGGAGCTATTGGAGTCCATACCCCCGCTGTAACTGCTGCAACTTTTGCATCAGTTAAGTTAATGTTTGATTCAAGATGTTTGAATGCAGTACCCTGACGACCAATAACTCCATCTAAGTTAAAGTCCCAATCAGCATGAACTGCAGTACCGGTTATAACTAATGTTCCCAAAACTACAGCTCCCGTACCAGAGTTATAGCTTGTTATTTTTGCTTTAAAGAAATCCGCCGGAGTACTTCTTGAAGCAACTACTACTGTTTGACCTACTGTATAGTTCAAACCAGTTCCTATAGTCATGTTAAGAGGAGCAGTAGCAGTACTAAGAGTAACAGAAGTAGCTGAAGTGGTAGCATACTTATCAGAGATTCCATTAGTGCCTTTCTCGTTGAACTGAAATACCCAAGCTCCGGATACCTTATAGTATACGTCGCCATTAATATTATTAATATTAATATCTCCATTATTACCATTTGCGTTAGAAGGAGTGCCAGCACTAAATAAAAACTTCGAGCCATTGGTTCCAAATAAAGCTGTCCAAGTACTAGTACCTGTCTTCTTGTAAGTTGTTGTACCTACCTCATCTATATACACATCTCCAATAACTCCAAGAGAAGTAGCTGGTGCTCCGCTACCACTATAGAATTTCTGCGTCAGTTCCCAGTCCCCTACTGTATTAGAAGGTAAAGTACCATCTGTCGGTGTGGTTGTGATATAGGTAAAACTCTGACCTGTATCAGCTTGACGTACACGCAATCCCTTATGAGGATACTTCAAAGCAAGACGTGCTGTTTGATCAGCGACGACCTGTCTAAAGTCCAGCGGGTTAGCTTTGTTTAGCTCAAATTCCGATATGATCTTTATTCCGCTCAATGTTCTATTGTGTAAGTTTGGTTAGCAATAGTTGTCTTAACTGTGCTTATATAAAAATAATAAGGTATTGCTACGTAATCGGTAGTAAGTCCTGTAGATGTAACGTTTACAGCTACCTCAGTAAATGAGGAGGTTACATCAAATCCATTTCCATCTCGTATCTTAGAAACGTGTCCATAAGACTGAGGGAAACCAATAGAGAACTTAGTATCTGTACCATTTAGTAATACTCCCCTGTTTCCTTTAGGAGCTACAAGCTTGGTCAAATTTGCATAAGGATTAACAGCACTTGCATCAGCAGCCCCATAGAAGTATGGATATGTAAATACAAGAGAGTCATTAGCAACTACCGAAGTACTCCCATCACTGATAGTAAAGTTATACGTAGTAGAAGCTGTTTGACCATTTAAAGGAACGATAATACTATTCGGCTGTCCTACTCCATTAAGAGTAGCCAGATTTATTAACGGCTGTAAAACAGAGTTAATTGCAGATATGTTACAAGTAATTGTTAAGATATTCTTACTACCTTTAGTGATAGTCAGAGTTAAGTTAACATTGTTACTTGTACCTATTTCAAATATTTTTGTTCCGGCTATACTTGCGATCATAGCCATTGCCTTGTAAAGATTCAAGGAAATAGCATAATGTTTAACTGTACCTACTTGAGATACAGCCAAACTAATTTGAGACTCTCCCGGTGCTAACTCTACTACTACATCAGCATCTGAACCATTAAGACCTGGGTCTCCTTGAGGACCTTGTGGTCCAGCATTAAGTTGTACAGGTCGTGTATCTGGAAACAATGTAGGAACTATCGGATAGTTCTTCAAGTCTCCTATTTCAATAAGCAAACGAACGTAACGATTTACTTGTGTCTCTGTAATTCTCCAGAGAATAGGAGTATTATTAGTATCGCTCACAAAACTGACATGCCTAAAGAGTATCTTTAGAAGCATAGTCATGCGAATACCCTGCTCATACAGCTTCCGTTGGGAAGGGGTTTTATCCTTTCCCTTACGCAAATTCAATGCTATAGTATAAGAGATTTCTCCTATCTTAGCATAGCCCTGCGAAAGTATCTGTCTGAGTTGTGGATCAATCATTTAGCAGCAGTATTTTTTAGTAGCAGCCTGTGTTACAACCTCAGCTCTTGGAGCTTTTCCTTGCCAGTTAAGTGAGCGAATGCCATCAAGCAGTAACTGCATTGATAAAGTATCCATTAACTGATCTATCTTAACACAAGTACCATCCAAGATTTTATCACTCTCTGCATCTAATGTTTCCATTAAGCAGTCTTCGTAACGGAATGTAATTACGTCATCGAAGATATATGCAGGACTTGTAGTATTATTGACTTGAGTAGTGAAGTCATAAAGGACTGTCCAATAGTTAGCCCATCCAGAAGTAACTCCCGGCTCTATATTAATGCTATTGGCTGTTGCTAAATAGAAGGTTTGTGTAGTGGCTCCATAAACAATACTTCCCCAAACATTGATTACACCAGCAGTAGTAATCTGACCAATGTAGTTTGTAGCAGGTGTGTAAAAAGCAGGAACAAAAAGAAATAGACGATAGGCACCGTCTGCATTTTGAGTGATCTTGTAATTTAAAGAGGTAAGCTTAGTACCATCTTCGGTAACTGAGGTATTGAAAACCAAACCTTGGTTCTCGTCCATCTTAGCGATAATGACTTTATGTGCTTCGGAGTTACGAAGTATTTCCGGGCTACCATAATTAGTTACGTCAGTCCAAGTAGCTTGAGTAGAATCTTGCGTTCTAGCACTCAAACAGAAATCCCTAACAAGTGTCATATATTTCTTTTTCAGAAAAATACGTCATAAAGCTAGGTTTTGCAAATCTACTTAGAAAGATACCTAGTAGAAATTTATTTTCGGAAGCTTTCTTGGCTCTTGCCCTTGTTAATTGTAGACTCTACAGCGTTACCGAATGGAAGTATCTTAGCTGCACGATAGATAAACTTAGACTGTCCTGTTCTAGCACCACTCTTATACTCGCCATCACCAAGAATACTATCCCATGTAGCTGATAATAACATATTACCATCAACAACTAAGGTAGCAGCAGGTATAGCAGAACGAGTAATATTCTCAAATGCAGATGGTGAGTAGTAAAACTCTATGTCATCTGACAATCTCATCAAAGAGTTAACTGTATAGTTTCTAGCTAATCGAGTTTTCCAATCATCCTTATCTATATCCAGATTAGACAATACAAGATATAACATAGTAAGTCCTACCTTCTGGTATAGCTCATTTAAGTTACGTCTCATATTTTCTTTCACTAACTCTAACTGATCTCCTTCTATATTAAGATGATCGAATGCTTTATCAGAGTTACGATAAATCATTTGCTTAGCTAGTGTACGAATAGACTCTTTAACTCCAAGATCAGATAGAGTTCTGAATCTGCCCTTGCGAGTTCTTTGTAACATCAAGTCATATTTTTCAGAATCGAATCGAGCTGCCACACCTTCTGCGATCCAAGAACGGAACTGTAATAAAGCACGTCCAAGTACTTTCTTCTTCATCAGTACCGGCGAGTTAGGATCATAATTACCGTGTATGGTTTTAATGATCTGGTCTAACTGGTTCTTGAAATCGTAAATCTTCTGCCCTTTAGTCTGCCAATCTTTCTGATCTTCGTACAGCTCGGTATTGAAGTTGCCTTTTTCATCAAGAGCATCCCACATAGATACAGTCTTCTTTTCTCCCGTCTTTGTAGTTACTTCGATCTTTTTATGGATCATCATAGCTACCATAGTCTGACCCTGTACGAAGTACTCGCCCTTTCTATATAGTTCGAAAGGACTAAGCTTCTCCATACCTCTTCGAGAAACATTATTGTTATCTGTTCTCTTGTTAGCTACTTCATTCAACTCTTTAACGGTATCAAACTTAGTCATAAGAGCTTGTACCTTATCTTCAAGCTTCTTGTTATAAGATAACATAATACCAGATGCTCTAGTTAAAGCATCTTGATCAAAGTCTCTTCTACCTGCTGCCCAGTTATTATTGGCAATGTAACCAAACGTTAAGTTATTTAATGCACCAAAGACATTCCAGCCCATACCTTTGATTTGGACATACTGTAACAAGGTATCTCCAATGCGACCAAAGCTATAGTAACGAGTATGCTTTTTAATAATAGTAGCTATCTGTGCTTTGCGTACTATCTCGTCCTGATCTTTTGGAAGATTAGCAATCTCAGCATCTATCTTACGTTGTGCTACCGGAGTTACAACTCCTTTATTTGTAGCACCTTCTGTCTTATCACGACGATTGCCGTAGAAAGCTTCCATTGCATAATCAACTTGCTCTAACAAGTTACGCAGTCCTTTAAAGGTAGCTACCTGATCGAACTTATCAGTAACAGGTTTACCAAGAGCTGTGATCTGTTTCTCGTACGCCTTATTAATAACAGACTCACCAAGTCTAACTGCGTCTTCTGCAAGTGACTTATGTTTATATTCAAGGGCTTCAATAGCAAAGACTTTAAGTACTTTACCAATATCATAACTCTTATCTGTAGGATCAATTTGAGAAAGGTACTTAATCTTGAAGTCTTTCTCAAGCTTACCAGTTATAGGATCAATAACCCCAGTTGTTCCTTCTGGATCAGTTATAGAGATATTATCCAAGAACTTAGACCATACAGTTCCCATACCTTGACCGATAGATTGATCACGGAGTGTACCTATAAGGTCATTATTAATATTTGGAATGAATGTAGGACTTAACTCTTCCCGCATAGAATACGGTAAGTAATTAATCAGTTCCTGCATTGTATTTGTAGCATAGTCGTAGAATGCTTTCAAGTCAGGATTTGCTTGAACAGTATTGTATCTAGCATCTTCCCATATAGCGTTGGCACGTCTAGCTATATACTTATATCCTTTATTATATACAACCTCTCCATTTACAACTTGCTTGGTGTAACCCTCAGTCAAGTTATTCATATAGATAGAAGGATCGTTCTCAGCAGTCCATTTCTCAATAACTCTGAATCCCTCTGGATCGTCACCATGTGTAAGATGCTGTAGTTCTAACTCAGAATTGTATTCAGCTATTTGTTCTTTCGCTTGGGCGATGACTTTCTCTCCGTCTTCACCAAGTTGATTAGTAACACTAGCCAAGTAATCGCTATTAGGATTAAAGGTATATGCTCCATTTACTTCTTTTGTAAAGAGTTTACGTACATCTAGTATGATATGATTTTCTTTCACCCAGTCATAGTACTTCTTCCATGCGGCTTTCCGTACTACTTCATTAGGAGGATTCCTTGCAGCATCAAGTAACAAATCCCTTGTATTAAAGTACTCAGGAGAAAGAGCAGAGACAAGTTCACCAGTATAAGTTCCTTGTGCATCGACTTGACCAAATAGTTTTTGGTATCCATCTTTCTTAAATAACGGATTGTTATGTAACTTTTCGAGAATAGTATCAAGCTCAGCTATGATCTCATTAGCTTCGGTCTTTGCATCTAAGTTAGCATTTCTAATCCACTTAGACATTACAGATGCTATAAGATTATCTGATGTAGATATATCACGAAGTTGTGCTTGTAGTCCAGATATATCTTTGAGTTTTGATAGGTCTTCACGAGTGATGTTTAGACCCGGAGCTTCTTTCTTAATAAGCTCATATAACGTACCTAACTCGATAGAAGATAATCTAGTAGATAACGAGTTAGCTTTATCAGTCAACGCTTGTACTTCTTCGTATCTCTTAGTCTGGTTATCAATATCCTTGTGGCTGATAACTCCATATAAAGGATCACTAACCTTCTGCCACGTAGCTAGTACTTTGGAAGCATAACGAATGTCCTGTGTAGACACTTTATCTTGGGATAGTATCTTAGTAACATGGTTTATATCATTGTTACCTTGTGTAACTATGCTATCGAAAGATTTCTGAGCAATAAGAGTCTCCATCTCTTTTTGCACTTCTAACTTTCTTGCTCTAAGACGACCAAACAATTCTCTGTCCTTAGACTGGTCAGCCTTAGTTATATCTTTATTAATAGAAGCGATTCTAGACTTAAAGTCATTAACTACCTTTGTGTAATTAACGTCAGCTTCTTTCTGTGCTGCTTGTTGCTTCTGACGTAGAGAGTATCTCTCAGTAGCATTCTCTTCTCCAGCATCATCAATGCCATTCTCTGTTGGCATCTCGATGATCTTAATGAAGTTGCCAAAAGTTTCATCAAGTTTAGAACCCGGACGGATACTAAGTAATGATCTAAACTCATCTAGTATACGAGTGATTAGATCACCAAGTCTTCCTAAGATAGACTTGTTCTGGCTATGCTGACTGCTGTTCAGAGCTTTCATAAACTCTGGTTGTAGTATAGCTTCATGTAAGAAGTCTTCCCAATTACTTTCAACTACATGACCATCAGCATCAACTAACGCAGAAATACCATAGTATAAAGCTGTGTTATCTTGTAAGAATTTATTATCGGCTGCGCTTACTTTCTCAACGCCATATCTCTTCATTTGAGAATAGACTTGATCAAAGTGTTTTAAGGTATCCTTATTCCAGATATTAGATTCTTCAGCTAATACCTTAGCACGAAGTCCATTATAAATATCTTGAATAGAAGTGATAGCTTGCTTCTGTACTACAGTAGCTTCAAAGCCGCCAGTTGAAATTTTGTGAATTAAAGCATGAACTGCTTCAACAAGAATTACTCTTTCGTAGTCAAACTTCTCTGTGCCTATACTATCAGAGTTTAGAAAGATTGTAGAGAACTCTCGGTTGTACCTACCTTCAACTCCTTTCTTCTCGTTGTTTAATTTGACAGTAACTCCTTTTAAGATAGGCGATAACTGCTGAAATAATCTAGCATACTTAACAAATAACGGGTCTTGATTAACGTGTGCTAAAGCATCTACCAGAGAAACATTATCAACCATAGGAGCTATATCAGCAGCTATAGCTGGATTTAATTTCTGTGATGTAGGTGAAGGTAAAGCAGCGAACTCTTGTACCAATACTTCTGGAACAAAATCTTTTGTAGCTACTGTTTGCTTATTGAGAAGAGAGTCAGCAAATGCGAAGTCATCTACCAGTTGATACTCTGTATAGAATTTTGTACCTAGTGATGGGATACGTTTGTATTGTGCAGCACCTTCTTTATTAAATCCTTGTCTGAAATACACATCATATCCGCTTGGCGACTGTGCATTCGGCATAGAGATCATTGTGTTATATTCTACACCTGTAGAAGACAACTCTCTAACAGCACTTGGACCAAATAGATTTGGAATAAGTATAGTCTCTCCTCCCTTGCTCTTTACAATCTTTTCAATAGAACTGTAGTTTGGAGAGGCAAGTAGCTGTGGATTATGTTGGAAGTATTGACGTATGAATCCAGAGGGTAACACATCATTAATGTACTGAAAGGTAGCACCATTATTGAAGTTCACATTACGTAAGTAGTCTGCGATATGTATCTTAGACAAGTGACTTGCGCTAATATACTTACCCCACTCACGTGACTGCTGATCACCTCCATTAATAAAGAAGTAGTTTACAAGATCAAGACCTATCTCTTTAATCTCAGGGTCTTTGCTGTTTACAAGATCACTAAATCCTTGATAAATATTTAGCTCTTCTATGTTCTCTTCTTTAGCTGAGTTATAGAAAACATAGCTTGGCTTCTTTCCAGTCACATCTACTTGAGCTAAATTCAACCGAAGAATAAAGTCGTTGTCTTTAAGCTTTGTGTTTTGTAGCTTACGTATACGAGTATTCAGAGATTCGTTATTACCTCTATCGTAAAAGATTCTTTCACGTTCTTCGGTAGTGAATATCTGTGCATAGGTAAAGCTTCTGATTGCCTTCCAAAGATCAATCCTATCATCAACACTAGCATCTGCATCTGGCTTACCACTATAGACAGCATATTCCTTCATCACAGCTTTAACTGCGCTAGAAGCAAATGGTAATAGATCACCCCTGTTAATACTATTATCAGCAGCTATAATTGAATTATCAATAGCTGATCCAGATATAGTAGGTGTATTAATAGTTACACCATTGATAACGTCTGCAGTCTCAAGAACCGCTGCTAAGTTTCTTATAGTAGGGTTCTTAGTAACCTCAGTAATTGATTCAGCTTTGGCAGCAACGTGCATCAAAGTACGACCAATACCTTTAGACTCGATATTGAATAGTCCTTGTGCTCTACTTAATACATCAGCAAAAGCTTTAAGCTTTGCGTATTTAAGCAAAGTAATATACTGTAACTCCTGTGGTGTAAGCTTACTGTCTTTAGGTACCTTCTTATCAGAAGATAAACCATAACGCATCTCAGCATAAGAGATTGGATAATCCTCAGTCAGTTCACCTGATTCAAGTCTTTCTTGTGTAACCAAACCGGCATACTGCTTAGTCAAGTCCAACAAGATTTCATCGTCAGTCTTTCTACCTTTTGAGAAAGAAGACTTTCCAGATCGTACTAATTCAACATACTTACGTAGAGATGGTTGAGCTAAGAACAAGGATAGCTCCTCCTCCATTCCTAAATGACGAAGAAGAGTTTGAACCCCACCAGTAATAGGGTTACTGTTGATAAAGTCAAGTATAGGATCTTTTTCATTATCAACTGCCGCTGATTGATAAGCTGCATTAACATCCGTCTTCTTGCGTCCTGTAATTGTCGTTGCATTAGACAGGTTTGATAGTATAATATCTTTTCCATCACCATCTCTAAAATATATGTATACAGGAACAGGGTAAACATTACCGTCCTTATCTTTAACTAGTTTCTGTAGACCCATGTCCTTACCTTGAAACAATACAGCAGATGTATTAGACAAGGACTCAATACCGACCATTGCCTTACCATCAACTGATTGTAAGTACTTTGACTGACTATAGTCTGGGCTAAGGTAGCTCTTAGGAGCTATCTTGGTTTGAAGCTCAACTGCAATACCTTTAGAAGAACCAGAAGTATCTTCATACTTCAGTCTACCTAAATCCAATGGTTTAACAGTGGAATCAAACACCTGTGGATTACTCATCACCGCCTTGTGTATATCCAAGATACGGTTCTTTAAGTTCTGTACCTTAGATACCTTACCATCTTCTACATTGTTAAGATAGTAGTCGTACATATAGAGCTTGTCTATATCAAAATCAGAACCCATCTGAGTAATAAAGTTGCGAGTTGCAACTACAAGATCACCATATGATTCTGGTATAAACCCTACGACTTCAATCAAAGACATAGAGTTATGTCCTTGACAAGGGATACGAAATCCAAACTGTGTCAGTAAGTCCTTCGGAATTTTAGCAAAGTCAATAGTACCATCTTCATCTTTAAAGTCTTCTATATTTAAGAGATCACCATTTTTGCCTTTAAGGTTCCAAGTAAGCAGGACTTGAGCCGGCTTAGTGACTTCTCTATAGTTAGCCTTTTGCTCTTTGGTAAGTTTGTCGTATTGATCGAACTCAAGTTCATCAGTTCCTTCGCCAATTTTAAGCGTCTTGTCGATTGCACGATACACAAGCCGCATTGGCTGCAATCCTTTTGCTGCATCATAACTCTTTGTATATGTTGTTCCTGCTGATACACCTTGTCCAACTCCTTCTTCACTTGTCAGTACATAAGAACGACCATGCATCTTTTGACGAAGCACAGAGTTGTTATACATAGAAGTGATTAGCGATTCTAGTTTCTGACTAGAAGGGTTAGCCCAGAATGGTATATCGAAATCTGTTTTATCAATGTTAAGCTTCAAGAAAGATAGTTCAGAAGGAGAGTAGCCTCTGCCTTTAGCCTCTTTCATTAAGCGTGTTTGTAGCTTAGCTTTATCCAGTCTACCGTTGGTTAAGATAAGATGTTCTAAGCTGCGTAAGCCAGAAGAGTATAGATCATTATGTAATCCTTCGTAAATATCACGAAGATCAGAACCGTTATAAACTTTACCTTCGAATCTAAAACCTTGAACAGAAAGTAAGCTATCAAATAACTGTTTGGTAGGTTGTGTTGCTTTAACTACTTCTTCTTTGTCCTCATGCCAAGGAAGCTCTTGCTGAATCGAGAATCCACTTCTATTAAGTGTTACTCCATAATCAGTCAAGTCTAAGTCGTCCTTAATAGTACCATCCTCATTCCATATATTAATAGATTTCTTTCCGCCTACCTTGGTACCGGAATTAAAGACTGCTCTAACGTTAGTCTTTCTGTCTCTCTCATGAGACTCCATTGCTTTTCTAAGCTTATCAATCTGAAGTCCTTTGGTGAACTGCGGTAGTAGTGCAATAGAACTTGATTTGACGTACTCTTCTGCAGCATAGTCTTCATCATCATAGATGATTGTATCTGAGTAGACCGGCTTGGTAGCTCCGAGAACCATACCAAGTTCGTTGTTGGTAAGGACCAAGTTATCTCCTTCTTTGTCAATACGAGACAACAAGTTATTATATACGCTGGTAGGAATAAGACCCTGAGCGTATTTAACATAAAGATCTTCTTTAAGAGTAGTATACTCTTGTGCATCTGTGCCATCAATTTTGCGGTAAGGTAATTCAATACCAGCTTTCTCGTAGTACTTCTCAAGACGCTTCTCTAACTGTGCTAAGTTAGAAGCATGATTTCCCTTCTCTCTATCTACAAGTTTAATCGAAATAAACTTGTCATCAGATGACTGTAAGGCTAAATCTTTTCCCGGAGCTACAATAGCTGCAAGACGTTTGTCTATATTATCCCAAGTGTTCTTAATATCTTTCTTAAAGTATAACGCAGGATCACCAATGAATGCTTGGTGTGCATTAAACTTCGCTACAGTAGAGTTGATATAATAATCGAGTGCCGAGTACAGAGTATTCTGAGAAAAATCATTCACTCTAGACTTAACAATCTTATTTACATAGTTTCCATCTACTATTTGTAGAATACCATTCTTAGTTATGCCAAGAGTCTCCCAAGCCTTTAACTTAGAAGCTACTTCTTCTTTAACTAATTCAACTATACTATTCTTTATTTTGTCTTCTACCGTTTTAGTGCCATCGACAATAGTAGTAGGCAGTTTAATAGTACCATCACTATTGTACAGATATGCATCGGTAGCTGAATCTTGTCCAAGATTAAACTGTGGAAAGAAGAAAAACTTCTTTGAACCTTTGTCATAAGCATAGTTATCATTCGTTGGTCTTGCTTGTTGAGAAAGGATACGATTGTGTTCGGCGGCGACTATCGAGTACAATGCATTTACCGCATCAGCACCCAAGCTGTAGCTACCGTCTTTGTAGAAGATTGGCTTAACATCTACGCCACCAGCTTGTATTACATATGAAGTTGTCTTTGCAGGAACTGTTTGTAAGAACTTAATGATTCTACCTACTCCTTCTTTAGTAGCTCCAGAGTTTTGAATCATAGCTATCTGAGTTACTTCCATGTCTAACTTAGACATACCGGATAACTTTGCAGCCTTACTACCTGTCTTTGATTGACGGATAGTATCGAAAGGAGAAATCTTAAAGATAGACTTGAAGCTACCATTAGTATTTAACTCATTCAACCAATTCGAATAGATTGGTTTACCATTCTTAATTATAGGTTTATTGAATGTAAGCTTTAGCATACGCTGTAAGAACTCAGGGTTCTCCATTAAGCGTCTGTACTTACGAGTTATGGCTTTGTTAAAAGTGTAGCTATATACTGTACTACCTTCTCCATTCTTATACGAATTAGAATAAGCGTAGTTTTCATTCAATGCTTCTACTTTAGCTAATGAAGATATAGCTGAGTTATTTACAACTGGGTTGTTTGCATTTACTAACTCCTGCTCTTGATCAAGAACTTCCTCATCATTAACATTCTGCTTTCCTTCTAGTCTAGACTTAACTAAAACGAATAGACCAGTTTTCTCTTTGAACTGACCAGACAAAGAGAGCCCCCCTACCTTACCGTCGATTAATTGTCTAATAGTAGCTGGATTTAATGTAACACCAATAGACTTAAAGAAATCTGTTATATCTCTTTGGTTAGGATCAATAGCCAGTTGAGCTATCTTATCAAGAGCTATAGCTACTTGTTCTGGATTGGTAATCAAGTTGTTATCGGCATCCGCCATCAACATAGAGGAGGCTCTGTAACCACCAGACCATTTCTCTTTAATACTTTTTTCTACAGAAGCCTGATCTGTATCAATGATATTAAGATAGTACTTCGAATAGTTACGTTGCTCTATCTCATCATAATAAGTTTGCTCTTTCCAAAGGAATGTCTTAGCATTACTGTATGCTCTAGACATAGTAGATACAAACTGATTCTTGAGTTGTGCCTTATCTCCGGGGAAGTCCGGATCATTCAAGTTCTTGAACAAAGAATATATCCAAGGTTTAGACTTCTGGAATTCAAGCATCTGCTTCTCCATCGCCTCCCAAGTATTCTCTGTATCTGAAAGTATTGCAGATAGTTCTTCGAATACTTGATCATAAGGCATGAAGCTATTTAGCTCCAGTTCTTCTCCTACAGATAGATAGGATTTAACACTATCGTATCTATCTACTCTTTCGTTATAGGTGGTACGTGGAATAAAAGCAAGGAACTGCTTTACTTGTTTAAGTGCATTTCCTTTGCTATCGAATTTAAACACCCAGTCATCTGGACGATATGATTTATCAGCATTAATAATATCAAAGCCTAGATCATCTGCGTCCTCCTCTGTTTCTTCCTGTGTTCCAAGTAAGCCTAAGTTATTAAGCTTATCCTTTACAAGCTCAGTAATTGCATCATAGTTATCATGAAGGATATTGAATTTCTTTTCCTCTGGATAACTTTCCATTACACCAAGTAGCTGCTCTCTAAAATCCAAGAAGGCTGAC
>JAOYMO020310224.1:0-60083 GCA_025802455.2 Iodosphaeria phyllophila | reverse complement strand
AGTTCGATCAGGATCTCTATGCAGCGTCGCAAAAGATCGGTGGGCTGATGAAGTACACCGAGTTTGCTGGCGCCGGTCACGACGTCTGGGATCAGGTCTACGGCGCTGACGATTGCTGGTCGTGGATATTCGCGCAGTCACTAAGCGGCGCGACAACGACGCAGCCCACGCCGAGCCCGACACCAGTTCCGGTCAGCACGAGCGGCTACTTTACGCCTGGGGTTGGCAGTCAGAAGGACAGCAAGGGCAACACGTGGTCGATCGCGGCTGGCGGCGCGTTTATGGAAATGCCTGCAGGATCGACGAAAGCCGCTGCTGTGCCGAACGGCGACGGCTCGATCGCGGGCGCTGTCGTCTCGGATGTCGTCTGGGGGCAGGACCCCAAACAGTGGTACACCTATGAGGGCAATGGCAATTGGACGCCGCGCGGCACGGCTGCGCCTGTGCTGCCAACACCAGCACCCACGCCGGCACCGACTCCGGCCCCTACGCCTGCGCCGACTCCTGCGCCAACGCCCGCACCGACGCCAGCGCCTACCCCGGCGCCGACGGTCAATCCACTCATTTCACAGCTTCAAACTCAGGTCGCAGCGATCGAAGCAGCGCTCGTGACGATCAAAGCTCAGCTCGCTACGCTCAGCTAAGCGGCTCGATCGGGGAGATTTTCTCCCCGGCGTGCGCGTTCCATGCGCGGAAATGTGTCTATTCCGCGCGTGCCGACCGCATGTGCGCGACGTCGCGCATTCGGGCTGAAATAATCGCCCATACCCGTAAGTAGTAGCGCTAATCCTGCGGCAGCAAATATAACGAGAACCAATGTATCTCTCCGCATCCTAAGGTAGCGCATAGCGGCTATGGTCGATATTAGGGGTCCGTCCGTCATTGTGGACCCTCCTCCGCGCAATTTGTTCAAAGAATTCGGCATTCCGGTAGCGATAACACTGCTCGCAACCGGCGTTATAGGCGCGTTTGGCGGTCTGACGGCGGTGCCAAATTTAATTCAAACCAGCGCCACTCAGTCGACTGTGATCGAGCAGCTGAAGCAGCAGGTCGCGGATCTGCGCACCGCGACGACTCGAAGCGATCTCGAAATTCAGGATCTACGCCGGCAGAATGACGCAATACGTCATGAGACGGCGGATCTGCGCACGCGCGAAGACCACATCGACGAGCAGAGCAAGCTCGCTGATCAAGCTCAGTCGCACGCGACTGATGGTGTGGGCTCGTCGCTCAATGGTCTGTCGGCGCGTGTCGATGGCTTGATCGATCGACAGAACAGCACCGCGAACGCGCTAAATCAGCTGCGCGGTCAGATTTTCGATCTGCGCCCGCGCGGAGGCGCGCAGCAGCAATCTGCTGAGCCGGATATTAACCCGCAAGGGTGGGATAAGCCGCAAAAGCTGGTGCCGCATGCACCGCGCATGCTCGACGCGTCAGTGCAGCCGCTATTGAGGTAGCGGCGCGGGCGTCAGACCCGTCAGCGCGATATTCAGCGAGCCGGTCGCCACCTGCGACTGTAAATTGAGAAAGAGCTCGAGGGCTTTCTCGTTTGACGGCGTGACAAAGACGAGCGCGACTTCGTTGCCGAGATGCTCCATGCGCAGGCTCGTCGACATATTGACCTCATCGTCAGCCATGCGAGAGCGATCCCGGATCATTCGCGTGCTTCAGCAATTTTATGGTGCTTCCATTCGATGATGATCGCTTTGTGCGGCGTGGTGTCGATGTTGGTGATCGAGTGCAAGCTCGCCTTGTGATGGTGCGTTGAGCCGCGATCGTTCGTCAAATACGTCTGCTCGTCTGCTGTGAGATCGTGCTTTTCGATCTTGGTCTCGGTCAAGTTCACGACGACACGATCACCGCGCTTACCTGGAATATGAGACTCGCCCGGCAGAATAACGTTAAGCCGCACGATTACCTCCTCGTCCTCATAAAGCACTCGATCGGTCGCTGTCATGGAAACCACCCTCGCTTGGCTGCGTGCACTCTGGCACAATTTGCTCGCACAGCGAGAGGACCCCGCAATGGACGGATCAGCCAGCGACGCCACAAGCGAAACGCCAATGCCAATGCCGGCAGCGCCAGATCCCGCCGCCGAGACGCCAGCACCTGTCATGCCGGTTGCAGCGACAGATCCGATCTGCCCCAGCCAGCGCGCGATCATGCCGGTCGGCTATACCGAGTATCTGCGCATTGCGTGCATGGTCTTCTATCAGGACGCTGAACCGAACGGCGAAGCATTCTACATCCAGCCGCACACGTACGCGATGCACCCGCTGACCGACGACACGCTCGATCAGCTCGGCGCTGATCTGACGTCGTATGCGAAGCAGCACTTCGGCGATCGCATCGTGTCGGTTTTCGTCAACAGCTGGATCGGCGTCGGCATGTCAGCAGAGTCCATTGCCAAGCGCGACTGGCGTGTCGTGCCGCCGATGGCCGTCATGAAGCCAACCGTGCCGCTCGCCTAATGAGCGTCGTTCAAACCGGCATCACGCCCGCGCGCACGATGGCTAATCTCAGCGAGACGACGCTCGTCAGCCAAGCGGTGCAGGCTCAAGGGGTCAAACTGCTCTTTAAGTGCATGTTCCCCGGCGATTATCGTGGCTCAGAGCACCAGCCGCTTGTCGTGCCGGGCGTGACGATGCGCGACGGCACGAAGACCGATCTGCTGCTCGCTGCGTCGATGTCTGACGATGTGTGGTGCTACGATGCGAGCAACCCCGATCCGACCAACCCCGGCTTTGGTCGACTGATCTGGAAGCAGCGCATCGGCAACCCGCCGATCAACACCGGACAGTACGACGGCTACAAGATCAACGTGCCGTTTTGGGGCGCCCTGTCGTGTCCCTACATCGATCTGAACACCCAGACGATGTATGTTTGCTGCTTTTCGAGCACCGATCAGACGTTCGCCAAAGGCCGGTATTACCTGCACGCGCTCAGCATCATCGACGGCACGGCGAAAGCGCCGCCGCTCGACATCTCAGCGTCGATCTATCAATCGCCGGGCGGCACGATCAAGCACGACGAGGCCATCAGAAAGCAGCGCTCTGGGCTGTCGTTCTTTACCTACCCCGGCGATCACGACGTGATTTTCATCTGCGATTCAACGTTCGCGATGATGGACGTCAAAGCGCACGGCTTTATCACCGCTTGTGACGTGACTGGCGTACGCACCGGCCAGCCGATGACGATCGCCTGCGCCTGGACTGCGAGCGCGCCGCCTTACGCCGGAACCGGGATATGGATGGCCGGGCAAGCGCCGGCGATCGACGCCAAGGGTCAGCTGTTTTTCGCCGGGGCTAACGGCGCATTCGATCCGACCAAAAACTGCTACGGCAACGCGGTCGTGCGTCTCGTCTATACGCCGGCCACAGCCAGCGCAGCGGCGTCGCTGAAGGCGGTCGATCAGTGGGCGCCCTACACCGACACCGGGCTCGATGGATACGACCCAACAGCCCCGTGGATCGAAGCCTTTGCAGGCTATGCCGGCAAGAAAGACGGCATGGGCATGTATGGCGGGTGGGACGAAGACCTCGGCTCTGCCGGCGTCGTGTATCTCGACAAAGCGCAGACCGGCTTTTCGATCAACGTCGTCTGCGCGTGCGGCAAAGCCGGCATCTCGTATGGGCTCAATGCTGACGATCTGGGCGGCACGCTGATCGGTGACTTCGCGCCGGGCAAGATCGAGGCGAATTACGCGAAAGCGCTCTGGATCACGGCTGCGACGTATTACAACGGCAAGGAAGACATCACGCCGGTCGATCTGTCGATGCTCGACATCATGCCGGGCGGCTATTGCAAGCATCATCATTCAACGCCGCCGGTCTATCAGTCGAGCGATCATGGTCTGCTGATGTTTTTCGGCGGCGAAAACGCGCCCATCAGGGTGTTTCGCATCGACGAGACGAGCCCCGGCAAGTTCAAGATCAGCTATGTCGGAACGGGTGTCGACGTCGCATCGCCTGGGATGGCGCCTCCAGGCGGCATGACCGGCACCTTCATGAGCATAAGCGCCAATGGCTCGACGCATGATACCGCGCTGCTGATAGCCACCCAGCCGCTGGGCGATGCCAACAAGTCGATCGTGCCGGGCCGGCTGCTGCTATTCGGCGCCAACTGGTTCGATAACGGCACGCTTATGAAGCTGTGGGACTCATCGGACTGGGATTGGGCGTTTTCGTTCTCGAAGTTCGGCCGGCCAATCGACTGCAACGGCAAGATTTACCTGCCGACCTATGACGCTGCGACATGGGTTATCGGGCTGGCCGGCTAAGCACGACCACCAGCTTCGTGTATGTCGAGTATGCGAGCCTCCGCGATCAGAACGTCACGCAACATCGCAACCGTTCTCTCCTTGAGCGCCTTGCTGTCCTGCTGAGCGCACGTTTCGCAGATCGCATTGCACAATGCCTGCGACGGCTTGTCGACACCCGCCGTCAGAAAGCAGAACGCGCCCGGCTGATTGTCACTCGGTTGGAAGCTGTGATCACACAGGAAACACATCAAAGCGCTCGAGCGTTTTGGGTTACGGATTTCTTCCAATACTAAGTGCATAGAGCGCACCATATTTTGCGCCATCAGATCGCCATTCAAACCGGCTTCGAATATTTTCGATCCCTGTCCACGGCCAACGATCTCATATCGCCATAGCCCCTGTCCTTCCTTGAGCATGGCTTCGGCTGCGTCGGTGATTTCTGCTTCGTCGCGATCAGGATCGCTCACAGCGAAGCGCTCGCATAGCTGTTGATCTCCGCGCCGAGCGGCACTTCGACGATTACCGGCTTAACCCACACTGATTTGCGCATATTCACCCCTGGTTGTCGTGCGTCAGTCGACAAACCCTACCATCGCCAATCGCCAATGCCATCCCAAATGGCTTGCACGATTGAAGGGTGCGGCTGGTCCGGATCGCCGTTCCAGGGCACAAGAGACGACATTGCACGATAGGCGTCCTGCATTGCAGCGAAGCCTCCGTCTTCGTGCAATGCAATGCCGATTTCCCTGACATCATTGCGATGCTGGGCGTGCGCATGACCAGTCAGTACCAAGTGCGTCAGTCGAGCGACGAGCAAGACAAACTTGGCATCATCCAACGTGATAATCCTTCAGCGCGCCAGCAAGCGCCTGCGCTGACGACTGATGCTTCAGCAGATTGCCGTAATCGACGCCGCAGCCCACCGTGGTGTCGACGAGCGCTTTCAAGTCGCTCGCAAGCGCGCCGGATGCGCCCTTAATGTCGCTGCTGACTTTCGAATAGAACGACGCAGCGACGCAGTTACCGATCGTCGATCCGGCGTTGCCGAGATCGCTCAGCGCTTGCGTGATGATCTGACCGAGATTGCCTTGCGTTAGGCCAAGCCCCTTCAGATCAGCAGCGAGCTTATTCGCGTCTGCCGTCGTCGACTTATGCGCGAGATCGTCTTTGTAAAACTGCATCAGATCGCTACCGATCGTTTTCAGCTCAGCACCCGTGACCGGATGCGTCGGCGGCGTTGTCGGCGTCGGCGTCGGCTTCGGTGCGGGTGTTGGATGCGGGGTGGGCGCGGGCGTTGGCTTTGGTGTCGGGCACGGTGTCGGCGCTGCTGTCGGCTTGGGTGTCGGATGCGGTGTTGGGGCAGGGGTCGGCTTCGGAGTCGGCCCTGGTGTGGGCGCCGGGGTCGGCGCGGGCGTTGCTGTCGGGCTCGGGGTTGGCTTCGGCGTCGGCTGTGGTGTCGCAGTCGGCGTCGGGCTGGGGCTTGGCGATGGGCTTGGTGTCGGCGTCGCTGTTGGGCTGGGTGTCGGGGCGGGGGTTGGCGACGGCGTCGCTGTCGGGTCGAGAGCTTGATCTAGAACGTCAAAGTCATCGGCGCCCGCGATGATGCCGCCCGGCGCGTACCGCACGTAAAAGGTGATATCAGTAACTGAATCATTCGACGAAAATTGCGGGTTGGTTGTGAACGTCACACCATCAATAGCGGCAGTGACCTGCGCTGCGCTGCCTGCAAATTCGTAATCGTTCGGCCCCTCGAGAATAAAGCCGTTCGGATTAGTCACTGTTACGTCGCCGCTGCCGCCGATGTGAAAGTCCGCGAAGACGTTGGCGGTGGGGTCAGTCTCGCTCACCGTGTCGTTGGGAAACGGCGTGAACACATGATTAGTCGGATAGTAAGCAAAGCCCTCAGTCTGTCCGCTTAGCGTGATTACGTTCGGCGTTGGCGTCGGGACAGGTGTCGGAGCTGGCGTCGCTACAGGTGTCGGGGCAGGGGTGGGTGCTGGCGTTGGAGCCGGTGTCGCGACAGGTGTGGGTGCGGGCGTCGGGGCAGGGGTAGGCTCAGGCTCAACGTGACTGTAGAAAACTCCCTGCAGAAAGCCAGCCGTGCCGCCGCGCACATCTCCGTTAATGTTAGTCTGATAAATGTTCGTTTCGAGCTCTTGGTTCGTCGTAAAGGTCAAGCCGTCGATTGCAGCTGTGAGCTCAGCCGCTGTGCCGTGAAACTGATACTCGTTGGCTGTCGTGCTGAACACAAAGCCGCTGGCATTCGTGACGTCAAAATCCTCATCGACTTCGAGATCACCCAACAAAATTTCGTCCGGAACAGTGTCAGTTACCGTGACACTTGAAAACGGCATAAACGTCTGACCGACAGGATAGAATTCATTGACCTGTTGGTTCCCTGTGACGGTTATGACGCCGGCCGGCGAGCCATATGGCGCAGGTGTGGGCGTTGGAGTGATGGTGCCGCTCATTGCCGATGTGCCTCTGATTAATATCTGTTAATATAATGTTTATCAAACATATACAAATCAGTCAATATCGGCTTAACTCCTCGCAGCACGACGGAGTGAAACAGTTACGTGAGCACGCACAGCGAGAAAGTCCGTGCCGGCCTACAGGAAGCGGCTGAGCATGGCCGGAAGCCTGGGCGGCAATGTCGCGTCACAGACGAAGCCATCCGAGCTGTGATTCATCTCGGCACGACCAAGGGCGCACGCGCTGTCGGCTTATGCCGCAGCCAGTTTATCGCGCGACGACGCACGATCGAGCAGATGGAAAGCAGCGATGCCGAATGACCAAACTACCAAATCCAAACCAGACCTAGGCCGTATCGGCACACTGCCAGCAGAGCAAAAAACGCTCGTGAGTGAAGCGGTCTTTGTCATGGACTATTGCCGCACTGAGCTTGCCAAAGCGAAGGAAACTCTATCGGCCGCAAGGCGGCATGTCCGCCGATGCGAGAATGAACTCAAGATCGCTCATCTGCGGGTGACTGACGCCGTGATGGCCACAGAAAGCAACACTCATGGCGAATGAAACGACCAGCTATGACCCTTATCAAACCGGCTGGGACGATGGCTATGCAGAAGGCTACAGCGCGCGCCTAGCTGATGTCACGGAGCCATTCAATCCTCCGACAAACGACTTTCAAGTCGATGCCGCTGCGCGATGGCTGCACTCGCGACTGGCAGCTTATGTGAGCTACGTCGATGCGCTTGGGCTCGTGCGCGGCATGGTCCGGGAGGGTATGAAGCAATGAACGACGCGCTAGATCAAACGACGAAACGCCGCATACCGATTAAGGCCGGAAAAGAGATCGCTGACAAGTATGGCTACGACCAAGTCATTATTGTCGCTCGCAAGGTCGGCGATGCCGGTGGAGAGCATGTTACAACCTACGGAGTGGACGTAGCCAATTGCGCCGTCGCTGCAAAGATCGGTGATTTCTTCAAATACAAGCTTATGGGTTGGGCCCAATCATGAGTGAAACCGTATTGTATCGAGCAAGAGTCAACCGTCACGGCACGTGACGCATTGACGGCTTCACGCCTGTATAGCTGATCGACAGCGTGAAGTTCGCCCCAGTCGCCGGCAAGCCAACGCACGACGCATGCACCTCGTACGTGCCAGATGCCGGTGCCTTCAGCAGCAGACCGCTGACGACGTTCGCAGTCAGCGTTGCGCTTTTGACCATGTTCCCGCCGACCAGTGAGACGCTGACCGCTGCGCCCGGGCCCCAGCCGGTCACATCCGGCACGAGCGCCGCACTGATCTGAGTGCCTTCAGCCGCGACAAAGCTGGTGATCAACGCCGCTGCGCCATTGCTCAGCCGGGGCGTGTCGAGATCATCGCCGCCGACGATCTCGATCGTGTGCGAGCGCGGCGCGAGGTGGATAGCGTTGTTGATAGCGTGGACAGCGTAGGCGCAGTGCCCGCGCCCGGCGCCGTTTTGATCCGGGGGGATCCAAAGATCGAGCATGCCGTTGGCGTCGGTCCACTTGTCCTCAGCCTGCCCGGTGTAGTCGTGCAGCTGCTGATTTTTCCACTTCGTCTGCACGTGCACCTGAGTCCACGCGTCGCGCGTCGTGAAGGCGAAAATGCCGCCGCTGCTCGTAGAGTCCCCCATACGCTCGATCACCAGATAGTCGTGTGCGACCGCGCGCACAAACGTATCGCCCTTGGCGAACGTCTCGTGACACCAGATCAGATTAAGCACCGGATCGAGCAGCCCATATCCACCGTCGGCGCGCGTATAGATGTCTTTCCCGAAAACCATGGGGTATCCCGGAAGCGCCAAGATCAGCGCGTACGCCAGCTGCTTGCGCGACATGATCGGGTCAGACAAATCGAGATCGATGTTTTCGACGAACGTGACCGCCGAGGCTGGCGCGGTCCAGCAGACGCCTTCCTGCAGGATCTCCGTCATCGAATTGCGCCAATTGCAGACGTTGCGGATCTTGTAGCGCAGCGGGAAGTCGAGCACGCCGACGCGGTGATTGATCTCCGGCAAATTCATGAAGTACGTGCACGTGCTCGTCGTGCCGCTCGACAACTCGGCGAACGCGAATTTGCCGGCCATTGATTGCTGTCGATACAGCCAACCGATGAATTCGGTGTTCGTCCCTTTGACGTCGTCGGGGAAATAGCCATCGACATCGAGCCGGTCGGTCTGCCACGACAGCGCATCAGCGAGCGTCTGACGCACATATCCGGCTTTGCCGCCCGCGATGTGGCCGGTATTCCACAGGAATTCGCGACCGAAGCCCCAGTCGGTCGAGCTGTCAAAAACGCCTTCAGGGTTTGTCGTCGCCGCAGCGCTGTAGACCCAGAAACAGCCTTTATCGAACGGGCCGCGCCCAGGCTTACCGCTGCTCGCCGTGTAGCTATAGGCGTAGTCACCACGATCGCCGTCGAGATGATGATGCACGACATTGACATACGTCTGCATGCCCAACGCGCGTGCCGCGCCGATAAAGCTCGATATGTCTTCGACTGATCCGTAGCGCGTCTCGCGTCGACCGGCCGGGCCGTGCGGGTTTGAGCCTAGATCCCAATGATTATACGGATCGTAACCGGTGCCCAACGATGCGCCCTTGGTGACCGGAGGCAGGGTCGCGACAGTGCCGCCGAAGCGCGCGAAGACCGGCAGATAGTTTGACCACAGCTCCCACGGCCATGCTGCATCAGGATTGCCATCGACCGGAGACGGCTGACCGGCGAGCACGCCGGGCTTCGGCTCAGTCTGATACGCCAAATGCAGCATTACGCCCATGTCGAAACCTCAAAAAAAGAGCCCCCGGCGTTACGACCGCCGAGGGCTTTAGGGTGCACATTCAAGCCGAAGCTCTGTTGATCAGTTTACGCGTCGACCGGCTTACTGTCATCAGCCGCTCGCTTTGACGCGACGATCTCGCCACGAAGCTCATGCACTTCGACAGCGAGTGCGGCGATGCTTTGATTGATGATCTCGAAACACTGCCGCATCCATGCCGCCAGAGGCGTAAAGTCGACCGGCTCGCTCACGACGCCTGCAAAGCAGCGTTCGCGTCATCGAGCGCGGCACGGATCGCGGCCTCTTGCTCGGGCGTCGGATCGCTATTCGACTGAAGCAGCCCGATTGCCTGCTCGCCGGCCGCGATGACACCAGGAAGCTGACCGATCGCGCTGGTCAGCGCTTCGAGTATGGCGATGATCAGTTGGACGGTTGCGGCGCTCATGGCGTGGCTTTCGGCAGTTCGAGGATCGCCTGTTGATATGCCGTCAGCGCTGAGATCGCGCTCGACAGAGCAATCTGTGTCGCGGCCGCGGTACCCGTCGGATCAGCGTCAACCTGCCCCTGTGCGAGCGTGACAGCGACATATGCGCTTTGGCTCTTGGCTTTGATCGATGTGACCGTCGCGGGATCAGAGCAGACTTTTGTCGCAGCCGGGCAGCGCGGCAGTGTCGTGTAATGTGCGGCAACCAAATCACCGGCAGTCAGGCCGCTTTCCAAAGCGAGAATACTCGCCTTAGCACTCGGTCTCTGACTGCCGGTGCTGGTGCAAGCCGACGACATGAGCAGCAGCATGATAACGAGCGATCGTCTCATCGAACAGTGCCGATCGACGCCACTTTGACCGGCTGCTGTCGTGCCGGGCTGGTGTCGACCGCGCCGACGATCGCTTTCGCGGCCATCTGCGGCGTTTTTCCCAGCCGGTTCACGACGTCGGGGATGCGTGCGATCAGCTGCTGCGCTTCGCTCGCGATCGCCGGATCACTGACAGCGACGTTCGTTACGCTGAGTTTTTGCTGATCGAGCGACGTCTGCACCGCGCCGGCAGAGGTCTTCACAGCTGAATCGTAGCGCGACGCGTCGACCGCTGTTTGGTTTGCGCTCGCATTCTGCTGAAGCGCCGTCAGAAAGCCGGGCGCGTAGACTTTCAACAGCGCGACCAGCGCGCCGCTGACGGCGACCATCAGAACGCTGAGGATGGTGCTAAATGTTCCGTCTGGCATGATCAGGATATCCTCAGTACATCGGCGCGGAAGCTCGACCAGCGCAGTAAACCGAGCTGAAGTCCGGCTGCAAGTTCAGTTGGCGCCCACTGCGTTGGGCTTTCCCACTTCGCGATCGCCTGCATCAGCTTGGTGATCACTACGATATTCGCTTTGCCGTCAGACATTAGCGTAACGACGCTTTCGCCGACGTGTTTCTCGACGCTCGCGCTGTAGTCGCTGGTCGGGTTGTCATCTGAAGGCGGCGCGAAGACGTTGATCATTGCTTCGACGCTGGCGAGGCCGCGATCGATATTCGCGTCGAGCAGCCACAGCGTGAGCGCTGCGAAGCCATCGACGTTCGTGACGAATTGCGCATATGGCGGATCAGGCTCGGACGTGTCGAGCCCGCTTTGACCCGGCCAGACAGGCTCGTGTCGACGCGGCCGCAGATTGCCCGGATTTTTGTTTCGCGCCGCGCGCGATGGTGCCGTTGTGCCGCTCATGCTCGATCCTTCAGCGCATGCGTCGCGCGATAATGTTGCCAGTTGCTGTGGTCGTGCCGGCCGTGAAACCCGCCTGCACCGTCAGGTAATAGGGTGTCGTTGCAGCGAGACTCACGCGTGCTGTTCGCAGCGGGAAAACGACTTGCGATGACGCCGCGATGGTGGCTGCGATCACGTTACGCGAGGTGTTCACAGCTGAAGCGGCTGGGTTGGTCGCTGACGTCGCGCTGATACCGCCGCCGGCATAGCTTGCTGCCGTGGTGCCGACTGAAACCCAGACTTCGCCTTCCACGTCCCAGTCGCCGGCCGTCAGCGAAACACTGGTGACATTCGCAACAGTGCCGGAAGTCAGCGTCACGCCTGTCGTGACATTCGACGAGATGATTTCGCCTACATTGCCAGCGCTGGCGTTGCTGTTGGTCGTGACGCCAGCCGATAGAAAGCCTCCCGCGCCTGAGACGTCCGTGCCGGTCAGTGTGATCGCGCCGGTTCGCGTGTTGAAACTACTCACGCCGATGGCTGCGCTGAGCGTGCCGGCTGCCAGCGTCAAATTGGCGCCGATCGCGATGCTTCCTGGCTTTGCGACGACGGTGCCGGAATTACCGAACAGAGTGCCAGCTGCCTGCGTCGCAAGAGCGATCGTGCCGGATGTGTTGATGATCGACGACGCATCGACCGCTTGCACGATAGCCGACAGCGTGCCGGCCGTAGTCAGCGTCAGACCACCGTTGATCGTGACCGCCGACGGTGTCGCAGAAACTGTGCCGGGGTTGCCGAGCAGCGAGCTCGCGGCAATGGGAGACAAGCCGCCAGTCGAAGCCGTCAAAGTGCCAGCGCTCAGCGTGAGATTGGCACCGATCGCGATTGCGCCAGGCGTTGCAGCTGCGCCGCTTGAATTGCCGAGCAGCGACGTCGCTGCGAGGTTAGCGACAGCAAGCGTGCCAGCAGCGGTCAACGTCAGCGACGGATCGATTGCCACGCCGACCGGAATGGTACTTGTCGCTTGTGCATTGCCGAGGATCGTCTTCGTCGCAATCGGGGCAAAGCCGATGGTGCCGGTCGTATAGAGCGAGAGGCCAGACGTAACGACAACGCTGCTCGGCTGTCCGGTGACAGTGCCGCGATTGCCCAGAAGCGTGCTGATCGCTTGGGTTGCGAGCCCGATTGTGCCGGCGTTGTTGACCAGCGTAGTGTCGATGCCAGCGACAGCCGGCGTCAGCGTCCCTGAGACAAAACTCAATCCGCTCGCCAGCGGAGCGGCCGCAGGCGTGGCTGTCGCGGTCCCGCTATTCGCCAGTACGGAAGACGCAGCAATCGGCGTCAGGCCGGCGCTCGTCGCTGTGAGCGTGCCTGTCACGCTCAGCGATAGACCCGTGCCGATGGCGACTGCGCTCGGCTGCGCTGTGACCGTGCCTGCGTTGCCGAACAGCGATCCAGCGGCAATCGACGGCACGCCCGCTGCTGAGATCGTGCCAGCGTTGAGCGTGATGTTGTTGCCAATCGCAATGGCGGCCGGCACAGCGCTCGTAAAGCCGGTATTGCCGAGCAGGCTCTGCCCGATGATCGGAGCAACTGTGCCGGATAGCGTGCCGGCCGAGAGCGTGAGATTACTGCCGATCGCGACGGCTGTCGGCTGCGCTGCGATCGTGCCGGAATTACCCGAGATCGAGCCGGCCGCGATTGTCGGCACGCCGGCGGCGCTCAGTGTGCCGCCCGTGATCGAGAGATTGGCGCCGAGCACGATCTGCGACGGCGTCGCGCTCACACTGCCGGGATTGCCAAGCAGCGTCGATGCACCGATTGTCGGCAAGCCGGCAGCGACGAGCGTGCCGCTGACAAACGATAGATTCGCCCCTATCGGTGTCGCGGCGGCCGTCGCTGTCGCACCTGTCGGGTTCGCCAGCAGCGACGTCGCAGCGATCTGCGGCAATGCGCCCGACGCGGTCAGCGTGCCATTGACGATCGCAAAGCCCGAGCCCAGCGGCACAGCGGCCGGCACAGCTGACACGGTGCCAACGTTGCCGAACAGATTACCGGCCGGAATGCTGGGGATCGTGCTGTTGCCGAGCGCTGCGCCCAGTTTCACCGGGGTCGCGCTATTCGACGGCGTTACCAGCAGATCAGAAGCTGTGCGAACGCCAAAGCGCGGCGCGAGCAGCAGTGTGTCGTCGGAGACGTTGGTCATCAGACGGTCAGATTATTGGCGACGACGGTATTCGTTCCGCTCGCCAAGACGGTCATTGCAGCAGACGTGTTGTTGGTCAGATCGTTTGCAGTGATCATATACTGATCGCCCGTGCCCGCAGCGACCGAGATGCCGACTTTGTTGCCTGCGTAGCCGAAGCCGCCACCAAGTTTCATGTTCTGAATGGCGAAATAACTGACGTTCGAGTCTATGAAAATCCCAGAGCCAGCGACGCAGCCGGCCGATGCGCCGCCGTTAAAGCGCACGTCGTGTGTGGAGCTTCCGTGCACGGTGATGTTGTTAGAAATGCAACCAAATGCGTGATGTCCATCGAATTCGATGCCGCCGATCATGCCGCCGCCCGACGTGCTATCGATATAAACGCCGTTGATCTGATGCGACGACGTCCAGCAGCCGGTAAAGCGACAGCGAACGATCGTGCCGCCGCCTGCTGTGCTGATCGAAATGCCGGCATTGGCGGTGTCGAAGAAACAGTCGACCGCCCAGATGCTGGCGATCACCACGCCCGTCGCAGCTGTGATATACAGATCGTTGTTGCATTGAATGATATCGAGATCGGTCATGTTGACCGCGCCCGAATTCCTGATCCAGATGCCAGCAAACTGCACAGAGACGGTGTCGGGATTATCCATCGTGACTTCGCTGATGTACTGCGCGTTACCGCCGTCAATCAGAATGCCGCACGAGTTTGTCCCACCGGCGCAATTGCGCATATTCCCCGTCTGCACCCATCCGTTGTATCCAGCGGACAGATCAACGCCGACGAAGTATTTCTCCATGTAGAAGCGACTAATTCCACAGTCGCCGCCGCCGGTCATATTGATATATGCCCCGGCTGTTCGCTTCACATTGCAACTAAATCCGATCAGATCGAACCACGGACCTAGCGACGTGATTGCAAAATAGTCGCCGGTCGGATTATTCGACGTGATCGTCGTGGCGTGCATGCCATCGCCGTAATTGTATATCGGATACTGCAAGTTGAGCTGGCCGGACGTGATCAGATACGTGCCGACAGGCCAGTAACAGGACCCACCGAGCGAGCCGAGCGCTGCCCATGCGTTCTTGATCGCATTCGTGCTGTCTGTCGTGCCGGTTGGATCAGCGCCGAATGCGACGATATTGACCCCGCCGCCGCCGCTGCCGAATGCGTATGTCAGCCCCGAGTATGCCGGGATCAGCGTGCCGTCAGCCGCGTGCACGACAAACTGGACCGGCCCGGTCGCAAATATCAAACAGCTGCCGGCGGCGTCGAGAATGATCGGGTTGGTGTTAAGCGTGCTCTGCGACGCGTTCGCCCAGGTCTGTATCGACGTCGTCGTGCCTGACGCGTACGTGTAGACCGCGCCCCCGGCGAGCGGCGCTCCGTTCGGATCGTAGAAAACTTGCCGTGGCATCAGGACTTGGCTGGCGGTCATACGATCTCTTTCCGTATACGCAAAAAACTGGTTGACAATCGGCAACGTCGTATGCGCATATTGCGTGCATAAGAAAGGACACGCACATGCACATTCTTAAGGTTCTGGCGGCCGGCGCGGCCGTTTTAGCTACCGGAGCAGTCGCTCACGCCGAGGACGATGTTCGGACGATCAATTACCAATTTGCGGCGTGCCATGCAGCTGCTCGAGCCGATGGAGCAAGCTTCATAAGCGGCTTTTGTGCAGGCGAAATCAGAGGCGTTTGGGATGTGCTTGCCGACGCGCATGTCGCGTGTGCACCACAAAATGTGCAACTCGGACAAGTGATTCGGCTCGTCGTTGCTCGGATCGATCAACACCCTGAGTTACAAAATGGAAGCCTGTCGACGTTCGCCGCCTCTGCAATAGCTCAGACGTGGCCCTGCCAGCAGCAGCCGCGCGTTGGCTCGTAGGAGCGATCGACATGCACATTCTCAAGATCACAGCCGTTCTGGGCGTCGCTGCGCTTCTATCCGCCTGCAATCAGGAGCCCATGACTCCAGAGCAGCGCGCGATGGCCTATGGCGTCGCGATGTCGCAGCTAAATCATTCGTTTTATCAAAATCCGATGCCGACGAATTATGCGAAGCAGAACACCAGCTTCGTTTGTCAGCAGGTCGGCAACTATACGTATTGCAACTGAGATGCTGATTTTTCTCGGCTTAGCCGTTGGCGCAGTGTGGCTCTATTGCTGGCTGCGCGGTTGGTGGTTTGCTGCTGTGCTCGCAATGCTTCCGGTCGCATTCATGGCTCTTGCAAGCGCCAGCAGTGTCGATGCGCGAGGCTACGCAGTCACAACAGTCATCGGCCTCGTTGCGTGGATCCCCTGCGCGATCAAACTTGGCTGGTTCGAAACTGGCGTGAAGCTCGACGACGACAATGTCGGCCCTTCGGGCGATCCGCCGTCCAGGTTGCGACTGCACTTTCCAGACTAAGGCGACAGCGAATTGCCGCTTTGTGGCGGGCTGAGAATTTGGCCGAGGCGCTTGGTGTCCTTGGCCTGCTGCTTTCTGATGGTGCGGTTCATCAGCCCGCTCCTGACTTTCTCGATCACGATATTGCCGACGATAGGCGCTACATGCGCAGCGCCAGCATGTAGCGCCATGTTCAGCGCTTCATTGCCCGCGCTGCGACCGATGCCGAGCAGATTGTCGAGCAGATTTGGCACGGTATCAGAGCCCGCAGCGCGGGCTTTCTCCTCTCGCGATGCAACGCGACGCAGATCGTCGCGGACGTTGAAAAGCGTTTGCCACTGATCCTCTGTCATCGACTTTGCGATGTTCGCACCGGGCCTGCTGGCTGCTTTGACAGCTGTGCGAATGGCACGCTGCACACCAGAAAGCGTCAGCTTACCCGGCGTCGTGCCATACATAGCATCGATCGTGTTGCGCAGAGCCTGCTGGCCATCGATCGCGGCAGAGTCCTGCGCGTATTGCTGACGCGCCTGCTGAAAACTGCCATCAGGAACGCCGCGCTGCACGTCGTCGAGAGCCTTTTCTTTGGCTGATCGCAGCTCGCCGCCTATGCGACGCAACCCCGCGTCGGTGCTCGACGTGAGCGGATCGAGATCGACGTCCATGTCCTTCGTGAGACTGTAGAGCCGGCGCGGGCTGACAGTTTTGTTCTCGTCCTTCATCGCATCGAGGCGATCGAGATACTTGCTGAATTTTTGCTGCAACGCCGTGTTTTCGATGTTGTCTTCGTTGCCCATCGTCTGACGCAGATACGTCTCGAATTCACTGGGCTGCACGCGCTGCTGATTCTGCCACGTCTGACCGATAGTCTGCTGGAATGCTTCAGCTCGATCGTCACGCGCTTGCGCAATCTCTGCATTCGGCGACGCATTGTTTTCGAGATAGTTCACGCGCGCTTCGCTATTGCGCTGCGACGCTGCTTTCGCCTCTTCCGGTATGCGGCTTTCGAGCATTTTCTGCTCACGCGCCAGATTAGCCGTCTGCTCCTGATCAGCGAGCGACGACACCACGCCAGGCACATATTGATTGCGATCTGCGCCCGTCGGCTGCGCTTCGTTCAGCTTCGCATGCAGCGCGTCGACTCTCTGCGCATCCTGAACGCGTCGACTTGGCCCACTGCCTCCCGCGCCGCCGCCGCCGCCCGATCCACCTGGGGGATCGCCACTGCCTCCGCCGGGGCCTGTCGCTGCCGGAGGCGCAGCGCCGCTGCCGCCAGCGTCTGCGGCTGGTGCCGGCGTGCGCTCGCTGGGAGGCTTGTAGGGCGCATACTGAACATCGCCAGACGACGCAGACGGTCGCGACGCGGTAATCGTCTGCGTCGCTATGTTGTCGGGGTGCAGCGGATTGCTTGGCGTCAGCGACATCGGCGCAGCCGGCAGATCAACGGACAGCGCACTCGGCGCGTGCGGCGCATCGACGAACGCTTGCGGCAATGGCGCGGCGAGGCGATCTGTGTGCGCGTCTGCGACAGCTGACAGCGCGTTTGCTCCCTCGCCGGCTGCTACGCCGCCAGCACCCGTCGTGAAGTGATCCGGCGATCCAGCAAACGCATCGGGGATCGAGACGACGTCGCGTGCCAGTCGACCAGCGCTGGGGCTGATCTGCTCGCCAGCGCCCACGACACCGGCTTGCACGCCGCGATACACCGCGTTTGCACTGCGTGCAGCGAGATCGCCGCCATACGCGAGCGTGTTGACTGCGGCTTCGTTAATCGCCTTCAGGGGATTGTACTCGCCCGGCTTATTGTAAACGCCGGCGTTCGCGAGCGCGCTTTTCGACGCGTCGCTGAGTCCGATCTGACCTGGACCGAAGCCCTCTTTCGCACCGGCCACGGCGTCAGCCATCGGCGCAGCGCTACCGGGCGAAACCGTGCCTTGTTCCTTGCCGGCCAGCACGGTGCCGCCAACCGGCTTCGACGGATCAGCCGGATCGACAGCAAAGCCGGTGATCGGATCGATTGCTGCCGGTTGCGGCGCGCTATCGGGGACAGTCGGCGCAGGCGCAGCAGCAGGCGTCGTCGCGACTTCATGCTTTGCAGCGTTGACGGCGTCGGTGAACGGATCGCCGGTCGGTTTCGGCGGGGCCGGCAAGGCCGGTGAGGCCGGCGAAGCCTTAACCGGCCTTGCCGGCGTCGTAACATTCATCGTCGGCATGTCATCGCCGGGGACAAAGCCGGGCGCTGGTCCTGGCGCAGCTGCGGGCTGCTCTGCTGCTGGTGCCGGCGCGGGCGCAGCGGTTTTGATCTGCTCTTTCGCTGCACTGACTGCGGCCGTAAACGGATCATCATCAGCCGCCGAGGCCGGCTTAGCTGTCGATTTGTCTTCCGGCGCAGGATCGCTGCTCGATGCCGGCCCGCTCGGATATTGCTGCGACACGCGCTGATAGTGCGCGATCACTCCAGGCACGTAGCCAGCAGACTCAGGACCGTAATTCTGACGCCAATTCGGGCCGCCATGATAGTACAGCAGCGCGCCCTCTGGGTTGCCTTCAGCAGCAAGCCCTTCATTGAGATACTTCGCGCCAGCGTAAATCTGCTGCGTTGGGTCCTTAGGATTAGTGACACCAAGCGCAGCCGCAGTCTCAGGGATGATCTGCGTCAGACCATAAGCGTTGGCCGTCGAGCGTGCATTCGGATTGCCACGGCTTTCCTGCATGATCAGCGCGCGCAGCAAATTCGGGTCGATGTTCCATTCGTGCGAAGCGCCGACGATGTCAGCGTCGTATGGCGCGAGAGGGTGAGCCGTCGCCATCAGTTACTGTCCTAGCAAGCCATTTTTCGTCGCGAACGCGTAACCGGATTTGACAGATGCCAAATCTTTTGACGACAAGCTCGACGCGTAATCGACCTTTTCCTGCGGCGTCATGCGCGCAAACTGGAACGCACGCGGGTCGAGCTTGCTGACCATATCGCGTTGAAACCCATCGATATCGCCCTTGTCCTTGTAGCTCGACGCAAGGTTCTGCTTCGCGATCGTATAATCTGCATTCCCCTGCAGCTGATGGATCACCTGCGACACGGTCTGCGGCAGCATTGAGCTGTTCGGATTGGCATGTTGCGCCACAGCCAGTCGCGCATCCGAGCCAGCGCCCTGCTGACCGGCGATCATGTTAGCGAATTTGTCGAAACTCTCCTGAGATGCGACCGATTTCGGGTCAAATCCGAAGACATTGCCGTATTTCGCCGTGAACGCTTTGAACTGGTTGAGCTTGTCCTGCCCGGTCGTGAAGTTCTGCGAGTCAGCGAGCATGTTGCCGAGCGTCGCGACCTGAGTGCGCGCAGTGTCACTCTGATTGCGCATGTCAGTGAACGCTTGCGCCGAGGCAGCGCCCTGCGTCGAGCGTGCAGCGTTGTCCTGAGGGCTCGGCGCGACAAAACTGCCCGGTCCTGCGCTACCACCGCCAGCAGGCGCAGCTGGTGTCGATCCACTTGCAGGCGGCGCAGCGTTCGGATTGCGCAGCCCAGCCGGCAAACGACCCGTGCCAAGCGGCGAATTGGGTAGCGGCGCACCAGATGCCGGCGCGTTTGCGTTATTGCCGGGATCAGGGCGCGAGCCGAGGGGCACCATGATCGGTCGATTTTGTTCGTCGTATCCGCCAACAACCATCTGACGCGCAGTGGCTGGATCGAGCCCCGGCTTCATAGACGCACCGGTCGGCACGGCAACGCCGGCACCGCTTTGCAGCGCGCCAGGGGTTGCCTGCTGATACATGCGATCGCCCGTGTTGAGCCACGACGTCGTCGGCGCTTGCATCTGTGTTCCAGCAACCGGGCCAGCTGCGCGAGCGATCTGACCACTGACGTCGCCAGAATAATTTGTCGCGCCAGTTGCGGCGCGCTGCGCGATCCACTTTTCGAGCCCACCAGTCGGCAAACCTGACGCTGCGGCCTGACCAGCTACGTCCCACAGATCCTGAAGCGAGACGTTCGCTTTGCCGTTCAGCGACTGCAAATAGCCGAACGCGGCTTTGTTCTGTGCGTCGGTCAGCCCGAGCTGATCGCCCTGTAAAGCCAACTGCGCGCGCTGTTTCTGGATCGGAAACATGCTGAGCTGGTTCGCAGTGTTGACCGTGCCGAGCGCTTGATTGACCGTTGCCAGCGGGTTCGTGACGCCCTGGCCGGCTTGTAGCGCCGGAAGACTGCCGCTCATTACTTAGCACCGCCGGGCGGCGCTGGCGTCGGCGCGATAGCACCCGGCGGTGGCGTCGGATCGTGCGGCATGCCAGCGGCTTGCATCTGCTGCACTGTCATCTGATGCGCTTGATGAATCGCGTTGCCCATCGCCTTCATTGACGAGAGATGAATCGCGCCGCGATTGATGTGCTCGACTTTCTCCTCGAGCCACGGCTTCAGCTGCGACGCCTGCTCAGGGATTTTCGACAGCGCCTTCATCGCGTCGTCGATAGGGATTTTCTTGTGCGCGACTGCGTCAGAGATCGCCATGATGATGTCTTTGCGGCTGACGTCTTTTTTCGCAGCGAGCTTGCTAAGCACCGGCAGCGCATAGGCGGCGTACTCGAGATCATCATCGATCTTGTTCGGGTCGATATCGGGCATCTGCGCGCTGGGCGCACCAGCGGCGGGCGCACCAGGGCCGGGCGATGGTGCAGCAGCAAGCGGATTGCCGCCGCTCGGCATGCTCTGCGACGGCTGCTGCGACGATGCAAGTGGATTACTGCCTGACATCGATCATCCTTAACTCGACAGCGGATTGAAAAAGCCAAGACTTTGCAGCGCACCGGCGCCAGCGCTAGATGTATCGCCAGTATATCCAAACGACGCTGGATTATAGCTTGAGCTTGATCCTGCTCCGCTACCACCGAGCAGACTGTAGAGCGAGCTTCCAGCAGACAGACTGTTGATCCCGCTCGACAGATTGTTTGCGGAGCCGACCGTGCCAGACGCCGCCGCTGTGCCGGCTGCCTGCAGGTCTGAGCCGGACTGCCCCTGCGCAGCCGTTCCGACGCCTGACAGCGCGCCGACAGCGCTTTCGCCCAGCGACGCCTGTTTTTGCAACGGGTTGAGGACGTTGTTTAGGTTGTTCTGGAATATCTGATCCTGCGTCGTCAGCGTGTTATTCGCGAGGCCGGTCGCGTAGCTCGCCGCACCCTTCAGAGCAGCACCGGATATGCCGCGCCCTTGCGCTGCGTTCGAATTTGCAACCGCCTGCTGGCCCTGCGCGAGATCGAATTGATAGCCCGGCGTGGCCGCTAACTGCGCTTGCGTCGGCTGAAACGTCAGACCTGTCAGACCGTTTTGCGCGAGCGCTGTCGTTTGAGAGTCGCCACCGTTCGAGCCTAGCAAATTGCCCAGCTGCGTCGCGGCGGTCGCACCTTCTTCCATGTAAGGCGCCTGATCCTGGCGCGCGAGAACGTATTGGTTATACGCATTCTTGGCCGCGCTTTGCGATGCAGCGGACTGCTGACCGGCTGCGCTGCTTGCCGCGCTCGAACCCAGCAGTGAGCTTCCGACACCAGCGACAGCTGTGCCGATGCCAACTGCGGCCGCTGTTCCAATGCCCATTACGCAAGCTCCAATTTGTAGGTCTCGCCGAACGCGTGAGCGCCCATGCGCCGATACAGCACGTCGAGCCGAGGCCCTTCTCCACGCACGCCGGCACGCAGATAGAGCTCTGAGACGCCGCGCTGACGCAGCGCTTCGACCGACGATCGTTGCAATTTCAAGCCTGCGCCGCGCGCTGAAGGCTCAGCATAAAATGCCAGATGCTGCGCGGTCATGATGTTGCTGCTTTCGAACGATGGCGACATCAGTGCCAGCAGATAGCCGAGCATCGTTCCGTTGCTCGCGCGCGCTGTCGTTGTGACCAACGTCCCCTGCTGATCGAGCAAGCGCATGAGATTGAGGTTTTTCGACAAAAACGTGTCTGGCGCTTCACCGACCGTGGTCATGTGATTTTCGAGCATGCGCGCCGCGTCTGCGAAGAAAGCGTCGAACGGTTCCTGCTGAATCGTAATCCCGTCGAGCGGCTTTGACGTTCCAAGCATTTTGGCAAGCGTCGCGTGCTTGGCGACCTTTTCTAGCGTCTGATGCTGTGCTGCGTACGCATGCATGTAGCGAAGCGTATGCAGCAGGTTATCTTGCAAATTGATGGCGTTGAATTTCTCCCACCATTCGCGGCTGTGCTCGAACGGCAGGCAGTGCTCGAAAAGCGCGGCACACGACTGTTCGTGCTTCAAGCTGTCGAAGCTGACACGCAGCACGTTCGGCATACGCTGCTCGATCTGATCGAGCTTCTGATCGAGCTTGCGCATGACATACTCGACGCGCTGGCGATCGAACGGAAAGCCGGTTGCCATCAGCGATGCCACGACTTCGTCTCTAGGACGGCGCACAGTGGCGATGCGCGCATCTGGCGCATATTGCTTCAGCAGACGCCACCAAGCCGCCCCGGCCGTCTCCACCGTGCCGACGTGGATCGTCTGAAACCATGACGCCACGTCAGCGAGCGTGCGCGCATGCTTGATCTCGTCGTGACCGCAATACCAATCGGCATACGAGAGGTACTTCGACAGCCAGAAAGTGCGCGAGCGCGGCAGTGCGAAGACGACGAACGTCATTGCGTGATCGTAAATCCAGACGCCGTGCAGTTGATCGTGCTCGCGACCGACGCCAGAGCGTTGATGTGCTCGCCTGGATTGAGCACCATGCCGATCAGCTCTTTCGGCACGAGCGACTGATTAGGCCCGATCGTCGTCGAATTGATGACCGTAACCGGCGTGCCGCCAGCGTTGACGCGCGTGACGGTGATCGTCGACGCGGTCGAGCCGCTGACGTTCGAAAAGACGATCGTGTTCACCTTCACCATGGTGACGGCTGGTGCGGTCACCATAGCAGCGCTCGACGTCGTCAGCGTGACGCCAGTTTGCAGAACCGCAGGAAGGATTGCCAGTGTCATCGACGACGACGCGCTCCCATGAAACCGAATACTCCACAGGTGCCGCCGCTGAAGTTTGCCAGCCCTGAGAGGTAAAGCGTGGTGACCGTCGCAAGGCTGATGCGCTGCGAACCGATCGTCAGCGTCACGCCGTTGCCGGCTGGTGCGCTGCCTCCGATCCACGATGCGAAAGCGCCGCCGTTTGGCTGCGCCGGCACAGATGCGCTCGTCAGCGATGTCCAGCCAGACGCGTTCGCCAGCGTCGCGCCGGCCGCCGGCAGAAAGCCTATGTTGCCGAACAGGTCATAATCGCCGGCATTGAGCGAAAGCGATGCGGCGTTGGCTGCTGTCGCCGTCGTCATTGCAACAGCTGAGCCAGGCGCGACAGAGACAGTGATATACTCGCCCAGGCTGGCATAAAGCGCAGAGTCATTGGTTCGCGTGCACGGCGCTTGCGTGACGTCGACCATCCAGTTTGGATTGGGTTCGTCGCGCAAAAACGCTGACAAACCAGGATCATCCGACCCGCCAGTCGCATCGCCCATATCGATATCGGTATAGACTGGCGTCAATATCGGCGCTGAGCCGCCGCCATTCTGAATGGTAGTTACGCTCTGCGAGAGGGTTGCAGAGTTAACCCCAGGACTGCCGCCGGAGCGCAGCAGCAGCGCTGTGAAAAAGCGATACCACGTCTCGGTGACATTGCCGTCAGCGTCGACGATGGGCGAGGCAGGCAGCGGAACATACGTCGCGAGCGCATTGATGCGCGGCTTAACTGCCACTTGGCTTGCCGTCTACGAAAGCGCCGTTGATCGCGAATTCCGGCCCAGGAATGGTGCCGAAGCACTCGTAGACGCGATCGCGCGCCATGCCGAGGCGCTTGATTGTCGGTGACGTCGCATACTGACCAGACGCGCCAAGCGATTGCAGGATCGGATTTGACCATGTCGCGCCGCGCGTGTCGCTATAACGAAACTGGAACAATGGCGGTGTGTCGGACGGGAAGTTTGGCACGCCACCGACGTCGCAATCGAGCGTGAATGCGCTGAAGCGCATGCGTTTGTTGTCATTGATTATGTGCGGCCAGCCGCGCCGCCAGACCATCTCACGCCCGTTGTCGGTCGCATTGCTGCTGTCGAATGCGTATAGACGCCCGTCGACAAAATCGTATCCGATGTTCTTTCCGTAGGCATAGACACACTGCTGCACGCGATGACGATGCTCAGTGCCATCAGGGTCGATATAGACGACTTCGGCCCATTCCTTGATCGTGTCATCCCAGCGCCACGACTTGTCGGCGGTCGGGAAATTGATCTGATAATAGATATGTTGATCGAGCTGGAAACAGAAGCCGGTCGCGTCTGCCGTCGTCGTGTAGCTGGCCCACTCGTAGGCGATCGCTTGCGTAGTGATCGCTTCGTCAGCCGTGCCGGTGATCTTGACGCATATCGTGCCGCCGCCCTGATCCTGGCTCAGAAAGAATATTGAGCCGTTGATCTGCGCGACGCTATACGGCGCTGAGCAGCCGCGCTGGAAAAACGGGCCCGAATTGATCTGAAACGGAAAGTCGGCCAGACCAGCGTCGATCCAGATTTCTGACGTGCGCTCGCCCAGCAGATACAGATAGCGCTTTGTTACGACGAGCGTGACAAGATCGTCCGAATAGCCGTTTTTCGCAGCAAAATACAGCGAGTCGAATACGGCTTCGTTGTTATAGCTCGTGTAAAAATTCCGGCTATTCGGCTGCGCGAGCACGAAAAAGCCGTCGATCATGTCGACTTTGTTGCCGCCGTAAAAGCCATAGACAGCGCCGCCAGCAGGCGGAGGGGCATTGGCAGCAGCGGTGATCAGACCCCACGACGTGTGATCGCCCAGCTGCGCGAAATAGCCGTTCGATGTGCCGTCGACCAGCAGGATTTCGGTGCCATTGTCAGCCATGCTGACCGGCCCGCCCGACGAGAGGATCGTGTAGAGCGGGAACAGATGGAACGACTTGTCGACGTAATAGATCGTCGAGCCGCTGACGTAATAGAGCTCGTCGCTGTTCGCGAGATAGAGGCCGCGCCCTGGCGATCCGGTCGGCCCGGCGATCTCTGTCAGCCCCGGCGCCGGATAGTAGGTCATCGGGGAAACCGAGCCCTCAGCGTTCTTTTCTGCGTACAGATTGACGCTGCGCTGAGCGCTCGCGATGATCGATCGCGCCGAATAAGCACCGTTTATGAGCGGCATGCGTGGCATCAGACGGTCAACGCTTGCAGCTGTGCGTTCGTCAGCGCTTGATTGTAGATCGCGGCTTTCGAGATCCAGCCGTTGGTTGCTTGCGCGCTAACTGTGTTCACGCCGAACCGGAACGTGTTTATACCGGTCGGGCTCGCACCCGCTTGCGAAACCGGGGTTGTGTTGTTGGCAGTCACTCGAATAGATCCGACGTCGTAAGCTGCCGCCGCCTTAAATGGGACATTCGGGGTAGGCGCAACCGTTGTAAAAGGTTGCGCAGTCCCGGTTCCGCTTACCGCATACGCTGCTTGAACTTGTCCAGTTGGGGCGGCTACCCGCAGCAACACTCGGTTGTTGCCTGATCCGTCGTCCATCAGCATAAGACCGGCGTAGGTAGCAATGGCGGTTTCCAAGGTGGCCGTAATTTGCATGGCGAAACTGCCCGCCACGAAACCTGCAAACGACATGAACGCCAAATCTAGGTTCCGCGCGGTCGCAGCCGGTGTTCCAGCTGGCGGAAGGATGACCGACGTCGCGAACCCGCCTAATTCCAGCTGCGGCGCGCCGATGCGGAACGTTACGTTAATCGGAACGCCGGATACTAACGCCACCCGTATGCCGGGCTGCACAGTGGTGGCACCGGAACCGGAAGTGAATTGAGCTGAAAAACGCTGTGTGCCCAGAGGTGCGCTTGTTGGTGTTATGGCTGGTCCATTGGCTGCGTAAGACGAGCTATCATCCCAACGTAGAGACAATAAACCAGCGCCGCTGCCGCCTACCAATTTGGCAAACATGGATAGTTGATATACCGCAGATCCGCTGATAGTCGCGCCGCTATCGAAGCGAACATACAGCCCGGTCGTTGATGTGGGCGTCCCGCTCATCTGGAAGTCGATAAACGGTATGCCGTTTTCTGTTCCAAGGTTTACGGTGCCGAAAGTAATCCCGGCATAAGTGGCGGCGTTTGTGACCCAGTTCGTTGGCGTCCCACCAGGACTACCCCCCATTCCGGCGCCCTCTGCGCGCGGATTACGTATCAAATTCGTGCGCGCTTCCTCGATCAGCAATCCGAGCGCGATGGCGCCGACAGTGACCGGGGCTGTTGTGGTCGGGACGAACGCGCCGACAGACGACGCGAGTTCCATCTGTGGGGCGCCGACACGGATCGTAACGTCCACATAGCCGCCAACAACCGACGCCGCGCCGGAAGACCACAGACTGAGGCCCACTCCGTAGTTACTGGCTTGGGTCAGCGTGGTAGTCCCTGACAGCCGGTGCCACGTGTTTATCGTGCTGCCGGTTTCTGTCGCCATGTTCAGGTAAGAGCCAGCACCGTTGAATTCGACTGCCTCTGCTATGATGCCGGTCACAGGCACGTCCGAGACGTCATTTAGGACCTGATACCAAAACGAGCCGGTCCAGATTTCTTGGAACGCTGACGGTATCGTAGGCGATTGGAAGGCAAGATTAAACTTCAGCGCGGCGGCCGCCGTTGCGGTCCCGAACACCCGCAAATCAGCATACGGAATGCCATCGGCTGTCACGCCTGTTCCTATTACTTGCCGAGATACCCCAGCAGCGCTCGTCAGGTTCCATCCGGTCGGCATCGTGCCAGGCGTTCCAGCCACCGCACCCTGCATCGTCGAGTTGTTGAGCCAGTTCGTCACGCCGGCTGGCGTAGGACCGTAGTCAACGCGCGGCGTGTTTGCAGCTGTATAGACCAGCGTCCCAGCCTGATTGAAATACGTTGCCCCAGCACCCGGCGACGAAAACGACAGACGCGGATCGAACACGCCCTGCGTGAAATCGAACGCGTAAAGCGGCGATGGCAATCCGCTGTTCAACGGTCCAAGCGGCGGAATTCCGACAGCTGACGGCGCATAGCCCGGCGTCGACACCGGTTGCGCATCAGCACGCGCGGCGCTGAGCGCGAACGCAGACGCACCAGCCAACAGAAAGCGACGGCGCATCAGTTCGCGGCGAGGCCCGAGAAAACGTGCGCGCTATCAGTCGAATTGACCGACACCGCATTGCTCGATGCCATCAGATTGTAGGCATTGTTGGTCTGGATGCAGGTCGTATCGCCCGACGTCGCGGTGCCGGCCGTGCCTTTTTCATTGATGCACAGCGGCTGCGCGCCTGGATTGAACAGCCAGCCACCCTTTGTCCTATGACCAGCAGCGAACGCGGTGACAGCCGTGCTGCCCGTCGTGACGGTGCTGACATCGAGCGACGTCGGCGTCACCGTGCCAGCTGTCGTCGGCGTAACCCCGGTACTCGAGCCGCTGATGCAGAGATTGCCGTTCAGATCAATGAACAGCGGGTTATTGCCCGGACCCGGTGAGCCCTGACCGCACGCGGGAACACGCTGCGCCTGCTGACCAAGCGCCGTCGCTGGCAGCAGTGCCAGCAGAAAGAAAGCCCAAAGCCTCATGCTGAAGTCGTCCCTGCGCTGTCGGCAAAAATGTTGTATCGCCCGCGCCCAGAGCGCACGGCGTTTGGCAATTGCAAGCGCGGTATCTGCGCGTTGTTGCCCCGGATGCCCTTGAGGCTGTCGACTGCCAGCGCAACGATGATTGGGTTGAGCTCGAAGTCGTATCCTGGCGCGAGACGCACCGCGAGATTGGTCCAGAGCGCTTCGATATACTCAGGCGGCACGTTAAGCCCCTGCGTATAGACGGTGTATCTGTTGATATCGTCAGCGAATGTCAGATGCAGCTGAAATATCGCCGCCTGCGGCACAGGCCACGGATACACGTTTCCGGTCGGCCATGCGTTGTCATAGAAAATACAGCTTGGCCACGTGCCCTGCGTTTTCAAAGCGATCCGATTATAATCCTCACGCGACTCAAGGATCGCGAGCGGATAATCGACTTGGTTCGGGTTCGCATTGAGGATTTGGCGCACAAACGCCGCCTTTAGCTGCCCCGGTCGACTTGGCACGACGAAATTGCCGGCAGGACCGACGGTGTAAGACTGCGCACCGGTCGTGCCGAACGAGTTGTCGCTCTCGTGGAATTTGAGCCAGCGGCGCGCATTCCACGTGCCGATCATGGCGTTGAGCACGCGAAACGCGTCAGCGTAGTCGTCAGCCAGAGGGGTCTGACCAACGCCGAAAATCCCGCTCTGACGCAGCGTGAACGATACGAGATCGTTCGCCGTGACGATATCGACGACGTTGGTCATGACTTACGAAGACGACTTTTTCGACGACTTGCCGGTATCGTCTGATGCAGGCTCGGGCGCGGGCGCCGTGGCGTTCGCTTCGAGCTCTGCGACGCGTGCATGCAGTGAGTCGATCTTGCCGGCGTCGGTCGCGCCGCGCTCGTCAATCGTCTTCTGAAGCTCTGCGCGCTTCGTCTCGTATGCCGTCACGCCTTCAGCATGACGATCGTCGTCGAGCTGACGTGCCTGCTTCGTCGCTGCGTCTTCGGCGTCATAGCGCGCTTTGCGCTGATCGACCGACGCGTCGAGCTCGGCTTTGCCCTGATCGAGCGTCGCGATCTGGTCTTCCTCAGTTGCCATTATGCAGTCCTCCGGGGGCGGCGAGCGCGTCTGATCTGGCGCTCAAGTTCAGTGGTGTTCCATGTGGCGTCGACGTCGATCGCGAGCCCTTCAGCTTCGATCCTCAGCTCCTCAAGCAGCTCGCCCTCGTCAGCGGCTGGGGCAGCGACAACCGGCGCTGTCGTCGGCTGCTTCGGCGGATCGATGACCGGCGCTGCGGTCGCTGTGGCCTGCTGCTTTTCGGCCTGCATCAGCGCGATCGCGCGATTTGCTTCCTCGAGACGTGCGTGCAGTGCTTTGGACTCAGCTTCAGCGACCTGAGCGCGAAGCTCTGCGTTCGGATCGACGCTGACCGGGCGAACCGTCTCGCGGTCGATCTCTTTCTCGATGCGCGCGACTGACCAAGCACGATCGACAGTGATGCCGCGCGTTTTGCAGCGCGTGATCAGCTCCTGACGATACTGCTCGACCTCGCTGTCGCTCTTGCCGCCAGCCAGAATGCGGTCTTCCTCGTCAGCGTTCTGCACGATGACCGTGCGTGCTGGCGCGTCAGCCGGATACGTGACCGTCACCCACTTGGGATATTCGTGGTACTCGTAGTCGTCGTCGTGGGCCATCTCGCCGCTCTTGACCTTGCGCCCGATCGCGGTGCGAAAGACGCCGCCTTCCTGCAGGAACGCTGCCTGCTGGCGTAGCGAAACGCGATAGTCCTCGACTGTGTCTAATACCGTTGCCATGTGATCTCCGTGAGTTGGGGCGGCTCGGTTTCGCCGGCCGCCCCAATCGAATTACAGGGCGTCGGCGATCACCACACACCATTCTGGGCGGATAAAGAGCACGCCAAAAATGGTGTCGAGCCGGGTGATTTCGTTGTCAGTCTCGACCATGTACTGCCGCACGAGGCGCATGCTGACGCCGTCGAATTCCTCGCGCGCTGCTTCGACATTGCCGCTTGGCAGGATCAAGTCTGCCGTCGCCATCGTCACCGCTTCCGGCACGAAAGCGAGGTTTTTGCGATACGTCGAGTTCGCAGGCGACACGAGCGTAATCGCGGCCGCGTTGGCGGGCGACGCCGACACGGTCTGATACTGCACTGCGTTGCCGTTGACCGGTGGGATCAGCGGCGGATAGATCGAGATCGAAGTCGCGCCGGATGCCGCAGCTGCTAGAACGACGAATTGCCGCAGCGCGCCGTAGCTCTGGAAGTTGATGCGGTTCACGCCGAAGACGCCAGCGATGGTGATGATATCGCCAACAGCCAGCGTGCCGGTGATTGCGCCTGTCGTGATCGTCGAGCCGGTCTGACCCGCGCCGCTGACCGTGCCAGCGGAGAAAGAGCCCGTCACGTGCTTGATGACGGTCTGGTCTTTCATCCAGTCGAAGCCGAGCGCGTTTTTCATTGCGCCGCTGCGATACTGGTCGCTGATGTCCTGCGATGGGTTGAACAGACCCGTCAGCGATCCGGCCACGCGCGCATCGGTGTAGGGATCCGTCACCAAGCGACGGTTCATCTCAGGCGCGCTCTGCGTGTCGAGAATAGCGCCGGCCGTCAGGACGGTCGTGCTGGTGGGTGAGATGATCACGCCGCCAGACTCGTTGTCGATGTAGTTGCAGACGCCGCCTTCTGAAGCGGACATGATGCCGACAGCGACAGCACCGGCGATCGTGTTGATCGCGGGCGCAAGGAACATCTCGGAGAAATCGTCGATCGACAGCGTCAGATCGGCCGTGCCGAAGCCCAGATCGACACCGACCATCGTCGACAGCGTCAGCGTCACGCTGTTTTCGACGGTGTCCTGGATGCTCGCGCCAGCGCCATAGCGCGGCACATAGCTGTTCGGCGTGCGAATGCGCAGCTGATTGCCGATCTTTGCGCCAGTATTGGCGTAGTAATCGTCGTAATCAGTATTGATGTTGCGCAAGAAGGCGTTGGTGTTTTTCCACAAACGCACGGCTTCGCGGGTGATCATGTTGATAGTGAGAAGCGTATTGGCCATCTGCTCTTTCCGATGCAAAGTAAAACACAAAACGCCCGCCAGTTTTCTGCACTGATCGGACAATTTCGCTGCGGTCGGAAAGAGGGAAGCCACACGAAGCCGCTGCTTAGGCACGTCACACGGGCATTGCAGTGTCCCGGTCTGGCTCGTTTTAATGTAGTCGAGCGCTACGCTGTTTCGTTAAAGAAAGTCGGTTTCGCCTAACGTGTCAAAGCGAAATGTTAACGACGTCGCGCTGTCGCTGCCGCTGCGGCTTGGCGATTGCGCTCTGCGATCCACTCTTTCGCATTCATCTTGGGATCATACAGATCAGGTGCCGGCGCTGTGCCGCGTGCTGGCAGGCGTGACGCCGGTTGCGGTGCTCGTGACAGCCCGTTGCCTTGCGGCGTCTGGGCGCGTGCGCCAGGCGCAGCGGGAGGCGGTTTCGAGTTGTACGCCATGCGCGCGATCTCCAAAGCCATTTTCGTCGGCTGCATCCGAGCCAGCGCATCCATTTTCGCATGATCTTGCGACAGCTCAGCGATCACGGCCGCGCCGTTGTCGACATCGACAATCGTCGAAAGGAACGTCTGATTGCTCGTCAGTCCGTAGCCCGAGAGGATATCCGTCGCCTCTTGCCACTCTGTTGCGCCCATCTGCTGCACGCCGGTCGAGATCAGCGTCGACTTTTTGGTGTCGAATTCGCGCTGCGCAAGCAACGCCTGGGCGCGCTGTTCAATCTCAGCGTCGTCGCGTGCCGGCGGTTGACGCGTCTGTTCGCCACCTTCAGGCGGTTGACGGGCTGCGAGCAGTTCACGAAGCTCAGCGGCTTCACGTTCGGCGCGCTCACGCGCTTGGCGCTGCTCCTCAAGTCTGGCGGTTAGATGCGAAAATCGACGATCAGCACGCCGTTGCGGTTGCCCTTCTGGATTAGCACCCTGCGGGGCGGTGTCAGCGGGATCACCGGGCTGGCTGTGGTCTTCGTTGGGCTGTTCGCCGTTGCCCTGATCGGCATTGCCCTCAGCGTGTTGCTGTTGCTGGTCGATCTGCGTATCCGCGTTGGCGTCTAGCGGCTGCTGCGGAGGCTGCTCGTCACCGAGCGGGAGACGACCGCTCACTTGCGCGGCCCTCCGTCGGCGTGACGCGTGATCGCGACATTCGCCCACATAGCAGCGGTTCGGATCTGGCGTATGACGTCTGTCTTGTCGGGGCCGTGCACGAGATGCTGCTCGACCACATTGGTAAGCGTCGCAAAAGCAGCGCGCACCTGAGCCATACATTCCAGCTGCACGTCGGTTGGTTTCAGATATTCGAACGTTGATGGATCGAGCATTTTATCACTCACACGACCGGACCGGGTCGGAACGGACACAGCGAAAACCCTCGCTGGCGGGTAATCATTGCAGATGCGGCGGCAGCACCACGCGATCTGTCGCAACCGGTCGAAGCGCGCGCACCTCGTTGTCGAGAATCAGCGCCTCGGCAATTTCGTCCTTCATGCTCTGCGGCAGGCCGTCGAGCTTCAGCATGTTCGTCAGCGCAACGCGCGCATCCTCGTACAGCATCGGCGCGAGGCGATTGACGACAGCGTTGCGCGCTCGCTTGCGATCGCCGTTACACGCCTTCAGCAGATCAGCGTAAAACTTGTCGCCGCGCGCAAAGTCTTCGAATTTGTCGTTCGCCATCGCCATCGCTGTTTCAGCAATCAGCGCGTGCGCGTGCAGAAACTTCTCCATCAGAGCCCGCCGAGCGAGCCTTCGATCGGAGCGCGACCGGCATCATCAGTCAGCGTGCCGTGCGCGACTTTCGAGCGATTGTCCTGAAGCGCGAGCGTGATCGAGCGCGCTAGCTGCACCGGATCGGAATTCATGCCGTACGACTTCTGATAGGTCGTAATCGTGTGTGCGATTACGTCCTCGTCTGAGCGAAAGATCGCCATGCGAGCTATTCCTTACGTGTGGGGAGCTTAATTTTCGGCTCTAAACCCGTGCCGCGACAGACTTTGCAGTGCTGGTTTTTACCTTTGCAAGCGCACGGGGTAGTATTGCGAAGCAGCGTCCGCAGACTGCCAGTTTTCATTGCCCGCCTGGGGTCGCAGCAGCGTCACCGGGGTTCGGCGTCTGCATCGGTAGTGCGCCAGCAGCGCCTGGCGGAGGCAGGCCAGCGATCTGACCCTGCAATCCTGTCGCCCCGGCCATTGTCGCCGGCCCAAGGTTGTCCTGGGCGGCTTGAATCATCTCCTCACGCACAAGCTGACGCAGCATGTCGGGATCGATGCCGAGAGAGTCCTTCAAAACACCCAGACGATCGGTGTCGGCGCGGAAAGCGTCGATCATCATGCGCCCATCGCCGGATTTCGACTTCAAACGCTCCTCGGACAGCGCCTGAAGCGTCTCGGAGCCGTATTTCTGTGCCTGGGCGAGCTGTTTTTGCAGATTTCCGATGATTTGCTGCACTTCTGGCGGCAAACCGGGCTTCAGACGCTCTGCAAACTCGTCAGCAAGCGGGAAGTCAGACACTCTGAACAGCAAATCACCGCACTTTTGCATCAAAACGGGGTCTGCGACCATTAATTGCGTGATCGCATTATACGCCTCTTGGCGCTGCGTCGCGTAATCCGGCCCGACGTCGCTGATGACTTCGTATTTGCCGATGTTCGGGTTGAAATTGTGCTGCTCGTCGTCGCCATCATCCGTCAGAAAGTGCGCGTTCGGTCCCTGCGGATCGATCGTGACGTGATTCTCGCTGCCGTCTTCGCCCAGAATGCGAATGATGCGCTTGGTGTCGTAAATCTTGGGGATCAGCTCAAGGATGATCTGTCCCTCGCGGCGGATCGCGATCGCCTGATTGTCGATGTAGTGATACGTTGCGCGATCGCCCATGCGCTGACGTGCATTGATCGCTTTGCCGGACTTTTCGTTGCTCGGCGCACCCATCTCAGCGTCGTACTGCCCCGACGCCATCTGCATGTCCTGCTCCGCTGCAGCCGCGCCGTCCATGTAGACAGGCGCGCTCGTCGGCACAGGCGGCTTTGTCGGAGCCGGCAAAGGCTCGCCCTTTTCATTGTTCGCAATGAACGGCAACCACGCGTGGTTAACTCGGTTTGCGTCGTCGTAATAATTCGAAAATTGCTCGATCGTTTCCATCGGCACGAGCCATGGCGATTTGCTCTGTAGCGCGCCATACTCGACCGCTGCACTGCGATTGTAGTTTAGCATGCGCTGAGCATCGATCAGACCGCGCGTATGACCTTTGCGATCGAGCTCCTGATCGACAACGATCTCCTCGCCGTAATACGGCACGATCGGGATCGTCTCGCCCGGCCAGTCAGCTTCCTCGACGATCTCGTCACCGACAATCGTGTAAATCTTGACCGACTTGCGCACGACCGGCCGGCGCTTCAGCGTCTCGCCGCGCTTTTCGGCTTCGTCTTCCCACTCGTCGAGCAGCTTCGGCGTCGCATTCGACGCGAGAACGACTGTGCCGTCAGAATTGCCGATCAGCTCGTCGTCGACCTCTTTGACCAGAAAGTACCGCGCGATGCGGATGTTGTCGTCGCGCAGCCAGCCTGAGTCATTGTCGCTGACGGAGTTCTGCGGCGCTGCGCGCCCCTTAAACTGCGGATACATCGCTTCGATCTCGTCGCGCGGCGGATCAGCGAATATGAAGGCGTAGCGCGCGTCGCTGGCGTCAGTTTGCGAGCAGTCTTTGTCGAGATACACCATCAGCGGATCGTTGATCGGCCGGATATAGATGTCCTGATCGAAGCTCTTGTCGTCGACATAGTCCGTCTCGATCATGGTAAAGCCCATGCCGCCACGAACCTGGAAGCCATACGCCATGCCACGCGCGTCCTGGGCGTGGCTGATATTCTCGACGTGTCGCACGATGCCTTCGACGACGTTCGCCGCCTCTGCGGTCGCACCGTCGCCTACCGGCCGGATCTTGATCGCTGTCTTGTTCTGCTTGCTGTCGTTGATGATGTGCAGATTGTGGATGCGAACCTTGTTGATCGTCAGATTCACATTCGTTGAGCGCAGAGCTATGACCTCGTTCGGCCACTGCCAGTTGTTGTAACTATCGCCGGCATCGAAGCGAATATCGTCGCGCCAGTGCTTGCGCGCGTTCGACTCACGGCGATGGCACTTGTCGAAGCGCTTGTGCGCTTCCCAGACAATCGGGTCGATGTGACCCGGTGGATGATCGAGCGAGTCAGACACGTGTTAGATCACTTGCGCTTGCTGCTGCCACCAGCCCAGCTGGGCATCATCACGCGCGGCGTCTTATACGGATAAGCCGGCGATACGCGCTGCTCCTCCATCAGCCGGCCGATGCCAGGGGTGGGCGCGTCACTCAGCGTCTGGCGCTGGCCGCTACTCTTGAGCGTGGTCACGAATTTGATCGATGGGAGCATCGAGTTTTCGGTCATAGGATGCCTTCATTCTGATCGACGTAATCTCGTCAGCAATCGCGCGCTGATGCTGCGCGGCCTGCGGAAAGTGCGGACGCGATTGCCAGAAGCCGAGCGCGCGCACCAAGTGATCCTCGCGCGCGCCGCGATAGCGATGCTCAATTGAGAGAGCTGTCGTCGTCCTGCTGTTCAAGATCGTCGGCGATTTCATCGAGCGAGCGCTTGTCGTCAGGCTGGATGTAATACGGCGCGCACTTGCATGTCGCTGCATCGCCGCGTGTGTGCACGAAGTCGTCGCCCATCCATCGATGCACCCATGAACCAGCGCCGGGCTGAGGCTCTCGGTAAACATCGAACCGCCCGGATGCGGCGGTTTTGCGCGGCTCTTTCATCTGAGTCGTCCCAATCCCACGGAAAGCCACTGCCGTCAGTCTCGTCGATCATCGCGCTCTGATCGGCTGAGCCAAAGCGTCACAGAGCGCGTATGCCTCCGCGATCGCAGCCTTGCGATGCCAGTCGAGCGCGCTGTTCGGCATGTTGGCGTCGGTGCGCTGCGCATAGATCGTCGCAGCCATCATCGCGATTAGATCGTCGACTTCCATCAGAACGTCGTGCAAAGCCCGATCTGCTGCTTTTGCTGCTTCAGCGCGGTTGCCGGCATCGGCGGGAGCACAGGCACAGCTTTGGAGTCTGGGGGCGCAGGCTCTTTCTGAGCAGCGCGCAGACCGTCGACGATGCGCATCAGCAGCGCGAGCTTATCCGGCGGTGCGCCCGCAACAATCAGATGGATCTGATCGTCGGTCAGCGTCAGCGGGTCGAGCGTCACCCGAGGCGTCGGATCCTTGAGGCCAGGACCGACAATGAAGGCTGCCGAGTTGATCGGAGGCATTTTCGGAAGCTCTGCGTTCACTGGTATTAACGCGCCGGTAACTTTGTGCATCGTCAAACCCTTCCCAGCCACGATCCCGACTGATGCTGCGCATGCAACGCTTGGCGCGGGATGTACTTCGGCACACTCACCGTCTTAGGCGCCCGCAGGGCAACGCCGAGATATAGAAACGCGTCAGCAGCGTGCGAATGCTCGTCGTGCAGCGGCTGGCGCGAACGCAGATTGGTTTTCTCGTCGACCTCGTATTGATAGTGCCGCAGATGCTGCAAACCGTCTGTGGTCTTCACGCGATCGAAGTAGCAGCGCGAGAATATCGTGCGCGCGGCTTCGATCTGGCTGACTTTCGAGATGTTCGGCACGCCCTGCGTTTTGAAGCCGGCGGCGCGCATCTGCTGCGTGATCGTGCGCTCTGAGCCGAGCAGGCTGTGCTCTGCATCGTGCGGCAACCAGACGTCACCGTATTTGTATCCGCGTTCCTCGAGCACTTTGATGTAGTGCGCCAGCTTCTGGCCGGCAGACTCATAGAAGTCGATGATGCGAAATTCGAAGCCGATCACCTGGGCGAACCAGATCGACGTAGCGTCGCGCTCACCAAGGTCAAAGAACAGCTGAACCGTCTTTTCCTCGACATACGGCACGCTGGTAAAGCGGTCTTCGATCTCAGCAGCACGGATCTCGTTGGCGAATATCGCGCCCTCGAGCGCGTGCATGCACTTGCCGCCGTAAACGTGCAGATAGCGGTCGAAGTCGATTTTCCGCAGATGCTCCATTTCGCGTTTCAGCGTCTCGGGGAAAAACGGATTGTCGTCGTAATTCACTTCGAGAACGATGCTGTCGGGCTGTGGATTGACCACGAAGCGCTGAAACGTCTCGTCGCTTTCGAGCACAGGGTTGAACGTGATGTAGAATTCAGACCCGTCGACGCGTACCGTCGGCACCAGGATATCCCACGACGCTTTCGAGACGACTTGCGCTTCCTCGACCCAGCAGTCGGTGATGCCCTGCATCGACTTGATCTCGTTTACGTTGTGCCGCAGCCCCGAGAATATGAATTCGGTCCCGTTGCGACCAATGATGGTGCGGTCTTTGACGTCATAGAAAGCGTCGAGCCCATAGTCGCGAATGACGTCGCTCAGCAGCTGGTGCACACTCTCGCGGACGGACTTCTGAAGCTCACGACAGCAGAGCACACGACGCTTGCTACGCATGCCCTTCAGCAGCAACGCGATCCCTACCTGCACCGACTTGCCAGAGCCACGCCCGCCGTAACAGACGTGATATCGCGTGTCGCTAAATAGGCGCTGGTAGGCTTTTGGGACCTGGATTTTCTGCATCGATCGTCATCGGTTGCTTAGCCGGTGAGTCGACGAAAACGACGGTCACGTTCATGCCGCCGTTGCCGCCTTCGCTGTTGCCCTCGTCGTCGTCGCCGCCGGCATCATCGTGTCGTGCTGGCTTCCAGCCGGATCGACACTTGAGCCAGAATATCGCTGCTGCAACGTTCGGCGGCACGTTCTCAGAGCCACAGGCCATGTTGTAAAGCGACTGCGCGACTTTGCTGGTCGCGATCGCTGCAGCGGCGTCGATCTCCTCACGATAGTTGTCGTTGAGCGTCTTCCAGCTCATGTGCAGCGCTGCGCAAATCTGCTTCTGAGGCACGCCGAACGCGACCATGGTGCGCACACTGGCGCGGACTTTCTCGGCGTCTGTCGTATGTTTGCCGCTCATGCTGTCACCAATTGCATGCCGAACTCGTCGACGCCATCAGCGATCGTGACGTCCGGTCGACGCACCAGTTTATTCTTCGCAAACGGTCGGTAATCCACATGATGATGCCAGCGACCAAACTTCCAGACGACGCGCGCGACGTCGGGGTGCAGTCGTGCGAGCATCTGCGACTTCGGCAACGTGCCCTCTGCGGCATAGAACGCGTCGGTGTTGCCGCCTCGCATCGTCTGCGTGCGCAGTTTGCATTGCAAGAACGCATTGAATTGCACCGTGCAGTAGCCCGCCTTCAGCACGCGCAGTGACAGCTCGACGTCCTCATTGTAGCGACCACGCCAGCGAAATGGGATATCGTTGCGTATCAGAATACACGAATAGAGCTTCGTATTCGCCACAAAAGCAGGGATTTTCTGTTTCATTTTGGCGAAAAAGTCGTAATTCGGCCCGCACATGCCGAGGTTCATGTAGCGCGCCGCAAACTGCTCCATGACGTGAAAGATCGTGCCGTCGTGCACATAGAATTTGCGGTTTTCATTGAGCCGAACGAACGCGCGGATGTTGTCGTCCATCACCCAGTGAAAGTCAGCGCCGATCGATACCGCGTGATCCCATGCGAAGTTTCGCGCCGGTCCTGAGCCTCTGCTGGCGTCCGCAGGCAAGTCCATGCACGGTTTATAATCGCGCTGATATGCCGGATCGAGCACCAGCAGCCTCGCGCGATCAACGTGCCCTGCGTACGCCTCGAATTCTTGCTGCTCGACGATCACCCGGTAATCGCAACCGAGCTTGTCGAGCGCTTTGATCGTCAGACGAGACTCAAATCGACCCTTCGAAGGGATGTAGATCGGTGATGTCGGCTGCGGCATAACCGGACTCCCTACGCGACTGCTTCACAGCGCGCGGATACCACACGAATTTGGTGCTTTCGGTCATACTCTGTTGCAACAGCTCAGCGAATGCCTTCAGAGCAGCACCGTCGCGAAAGTGCACTTTGATCGAGCGCCACGGCATCTCGTCGCCCTGCTCATACTCCGGCATGCCGTTCATTTCGTCAGGCACGCTGAGCTCAGGCGCATCGAACGCAGCGAGCTCGAAGTCAGCGAAGCCGGCGAGCGTCATGTCGAAGCCGGCCTCTTGCAGCGCTTCGATCTCGATGCGCATCAGATCGTCGTCCCAAGCCGAATTGAGCGCGATCTTATTGTCAGCGAGACGATAGGCGCGCTTTTGCTTGTCGCTCCAGCCGTTTGCGATCATCACAGGGATCGCGTCGAGGCCGAGCTTCTGAGCCGCGAGCACGCGCCCATGACCGGCGATCAGCACGCCTTTGCTGTCGACCAGCGCCGGCACAGTCCAGCCGAATTCGCGGATCGACGCAGCGATCTGATCGATCTGCTTCGCGCTGTGAAGCCGAGCGTTCCTGGCGTAGGGGATCAAGCGATCCACTTGCCAACGCTCGACTTTGTCAGCCGGCCACGCTTTCGGAGCCATGAGCTTACGTGTGAAAGCTGATGACCATCGTGCCGTTGACCGGCAGCACGCCTTGGTTCTGGAACACCAGCACCGCAACACCCGTCGTCAGCGTCATCGAGTAGGGCGCCAAGCCAACGTGGGTGTTGGTCAGCGAGCGAATATCGAATTGGAACGGCGTCGTCGGCGTGATGTTCGAATTCGTCAGCGTCATCGTGTAGAATGCGCCGACTGCTGTCGTCAGCGCTTCGGTCACGATACGACCGCTAAGCGTATTCAGCGTCGCTGCGCCGGCCGTGCTCGTCGCGGTGTTGATCGCGAGTGCTGTCGCGATCGCCGCGATCTGAAACGCACTGGCCGCGACCGTTGCCGGGTAGCCTGGCGTATTGGAGTCAGCGCTGATCAGCGAGTGCGACGGCAAGATATTTGCCGGCAGATTGCCGGCCGGGCCGGCAGCCGGGTTCGGTGGCGAAGCCCAAGGCTGACCGCCGCTTTGTGCAACACCGTTGATGTAGTCCGGCATAATCTGCGGGACGAGAGGCGAACCATAACCAGCCATCTTACTTGTCTCCCATCTTGCGCTTCGGCTCGACTTTGCCGGGTTCCTTGTGATTCTGAATGAGGTAGGCTTTGCCCTTTGAAAGCGAGCCGGTCGTGCTTTCGCGACTATCGGCAGCCTTTTTGCCGGGCATCGGCGTGGTGATCGTCAGCTTGCCCATAGGGGTCATGTCGCTAAACTCCGTCGGAAAAGAGGGTGCACATGGAAGACGAACCAGAAAAAGAGGTTCTCGGCGCGACGCTTGAAGAAACTTGGCGAAACATGAGCGGCGAGATCAAGTACGCCGCCGGCTTAGACGATAATCAGCTCGATATGTGTGAGGCTGCATTTTATGCCGGCGCTGCGTGCGTCACGAAACTGCTCAGCCCAACAGTGATGTCGCTTGGACAAAGCGCGTTAGCTGTCGGGATCAGGCGCAAAGAATTGCTCGACGAGATGCAGGAACGCGCCAAGCGTGTCGCACAAAAGGCAGGCCGGCATGGCACTTAGTCCGATTGCAGCGACGTCACTCGATCAAGCATGGAACGACATCGTTAAGCTCAACAATCTCGATCAGATGAGCGAACGAGGCCGCGTCGCGATGAAGGAGATGTTCATGTGCGGTGCTGGCGCTGTCGTTTCGATGCTGATCGCTGCGCCAACGCAAGAGGCTTGCGACGCCGTCATGGCGACTATGCACCTCGAATTAAGACAGCATCTCGCCAACAGAGGGGAGCCTGAGCGAAACCGGGTGTAATCGAACGCGTCGACCGACGCATGGGGCACTTCGATCGACGCAGCCGAACCCACCAGGGAGGAAACATACCAGCAAGGCCACCGGTCCAAGACGCACCAAAGACCAGTCGCATAATGACTACGGAGTGCGGCCCACGGTTGTCAACAGCGACGACGAGTCGCGTAATCGCGTTACGCCGCGAACGCAGCCGAGCGCATTTCTTGACGCGGCTTGCGAGCGTCGTCGATCGCTTCATACAGCGCTTCGACGTGATCGAGCGCTGCGCAGAGATAGCCGGTGACGGCTTTGCGATCGATGCCGCGACGTTGCGCCCAGGCTGACAGATCGAGCCCGATAAAGCAGACGTCGCGAATCACCACGTAAAGCGGGCCTAGCGCACTGGCGAGCGCGTGAAGCTCTTTCTGCGCATCGAGCTGTGCACAGAGCACAGCGTGCCCTGGCGGACTGCTGGGCGCGATCCCACCGTGCGACGCGCCCAAGCTCGAGTACATCGCTGATCCGGTGCCGATGCCGTCGCCAACAGAGCGCCAGCAGTGCTCAAGTCGCTTGACCGCGCGACAGTGCGCTGGCGTTATCCATCGTCTGGTGAGCGCGAGGGCATCGATCGGGCTGGCAGGCTTGAAGCCGACGCCGTCGCGCGTGAGTCGCGCAGACTTTGTCACATTGCCAGCAGGATCCAAAACCGGGTTGCGCTGCTGCGCTGGCGCGGCGATCTCGTCGCGCTTTTCCTGGCTCGCGGCATGCTGCGCACGCTGACGTTGCTTCGCCATGCGCTTGTCCTTGGCGCGTCTGGCTGCTGCGACGCGGCGCTGTGCGAGCTTGTCAGGCGTCATGCGATGTGATCATCCCCGCGTCACGTAACACAGTCTCGACCGTCGTGGTGTTTCGCCCGTATCTCCGTGCGATCGCATAAACCATCGCGCCATCATTGTATTCGATCAGCCAGCGTCGTCGCTCAGCAGCCGTGATCTCGATCCGTTTGATCGGACTAGGACGCGACGGCAGTTGCATCCGGTGCGCTTTGCCGATGACCGCGTTGCGCGAAATGCCGAGGGCTCGTGCGATCGTGTCGACCGTGTCGCCATCAATCCACATGCGCCACAGCTTTAGCTTTAGCTCGGGATCGCCCTTCCAAACCCCCTTTTCCCAGCCATTTGCCCAGCCCTTGCCGGCACCTTTCACGGGATCAGATCGTCTGGTGAGGGGAATTCGTTGCGCTCAGTCCAGCGCCGGCCACGTCGATCGAGGATCAGCATGTCTGGGCTTTGACAGTATGTGCGCATGAAGTTTATCCACGCTGTCAGCACGCGCGCATGTCGACGCTGGTTCGTTCGATCGAGCGACATACGCGTGATCGCGACAGAGACTGCACCGTTGGCGCACGCAGCGAGAAAGGCGAAGTCCGGGTCTGGCTGGCTTTGCGTGCTGTCCATCCGTTGCGCGAGTCCTTACCGTGTTGCGCATACGTTACGCAACACGATAAGGTCGTGCAAGGATCAGCGTAATTCTGCCAATGCGGTATTAGCCATGTCAACAGCGTCGGCATAATCCTTAGCCGGGCGATTGCCCGCGCCGACCATAATCGCCGGCGGCATCGGGATCTCGACGTCAAGCGGACGCCACAGATGCAGACAATACGGGTGCATGTTCACGTGCTCGCTCGCACGCGGGTGCAGCTGCATGACCGCTTCGCTGTCATCGAACAGCAGCGACTTGATCTGACACATCTCAGGCCAGTTCGGGCAGCGCCCACGACGGCTGACTGAGACATGATCCCAACCGCCGTCAGACGACGCAACGACCACCAGCGGCGCACGATCGATTTGCGACGGGATCACGAACGCACCGCGATCGCTCTGCCCAGACATGCCGAACAGCGCGATTTCCGCGCGCGGCGCGACGCGAAAGCGTTGGATCGTGAACAGATTGCGCATGCATTAACCCCCGCCGACACCTGGGCGCGCTACTAAGCCACGTCGTTTAAGCAACCCGGCGCTCAAAGGGCTACCCCAAGTAAGTCATTACGATCTCAGTCCGCTGCGTCAGCGAGCTCGTCGCACGCTTCGACGTCCTGCGGGTTCTCAGCGACAGCCGCGAAGTCGTCACGGATCGTCGCGATCGTAGCCGGGTTCAGCGCGACCAGAGCGTTCGCCGGGCGAAGTGCGCTCAACACTGCCGCCGGCAGCTGCACAACGCTCTCGACGTCTTCGACCGTCTTGCATGAGTGCAAAAACGAGCGGTACTCCATGCGCTTGCGCGTGGTTGAGTCCTCGCGCTGCTTCGTCAGCATGACCCATCGATCGCGGATCGCTTCGGTGCCGGGTGAGACGACAAACACGTCGCTCGCGTGACAACCGCGATGGGATGGCATGTCGGCTAGATCCACGCTCAAAAGCACTGCACCGAATACCGGCCGATCGTCTTCCATCAGCCGCAAGCAGCTATCGAATCGCGTCATGTCGTATTTGCGCAGCACGATCATATCAGCCTCGGGATACTTCGCGCGGATCGCGACGTTGCAGCGCTCGATCAGTGCGTCGCGCGTTGCATGTTCTTCGGTCAGATCAATACGCTCGACGAAGCTCTGCACCATCCAACTCAGAATGGTAATGCGCTTGTAGTCGGTGAGTCTGGTCTTCGGCATGCCGGCATCCCCTGCTTGTTGGTGCACCGACCGGAAAGCATTGGCGCGAAATCCCCGGCCGGTGCAGCGGCACTAATTTTCTCCGCCCGCCACAACAGTTAACGATTGCTGCTCGACGTCGCGCCCAGATGGGATTGAGGAACGCGACATATGCGCATTCTGATACGTCTCCACCAATGACGCCAGTGGCAATCTGCTTCATGCGTCGGAGGATTTGCGTCGTCGATCATATCCGTTCCGCAATAGGGACACGGGATCGTCTCGAACGAAGGATTACTGCCCCACGTCATGCGCTGAGCGAGCTTGCAAGCCTGCGGCGATCACGTCGCGAGCCAAACGTTTAGTCTCTGGCCAAACAGCGCCATGCGTTAAACCGTCTGCCAGCACTTTAGCCGCTGGATCTATCATCTCGTCCGTGACCGTGTGGGATGCGTCGTATTTTTCCATCCAAAATTTAGCAACATGCCGCCACTCTTGCACGCTTGCTTGGATCGCAGCCAGCTCGGCGCGGAGGCGGGTGTTTTCCTCCTGCAATCTGGCATTGCTGTGCATGACGTCTTCTATGTCCATGGCCATCACTTCGCGCCCAACGCTGCTTCGAGAGCGCGGCGCACGATCGCTGTATCATCGAGCTCTCGCCGCGCTTGCCACATCGCCTCGTATGCACGAATGACCATTTCATCTGTGACCGTGTGGGATGCAGCGAGGTTCGCCTTCATGACGGCAAGTTCCGTGCTCAAAGCGACGAATCTCCCTTCTAAACCGAGCGCGTAATCCCTCAGACGCTCGATCTCACGCGCCGCTCGGTGCGTCAGAGCACTCGTGTCATACAGCTGAGCGATCAGATCGTCCGTCAACTGGCTGCGGCTCCGCTGTAAACGATCCAGGTCATCAGCAGCGCCTCGCCCAGCAGCAGACAGACGAGAAATAGAACGCGAACCATCATGATCAGTGCCCCAGTCCGGTTGCGCGCAGGATCTCAGGCAAGCGCGTGACAAGCGCCGTCAGGATTGCGCCAGTGATCAGAAACCAGCCGTCGCGGCCGAATTTGCGCGCTTCAGCCTGTAGCTTTTGCGTCTCAGCGATGTTGCGATCAATGCGTGCGATCGTATCGCGCAGCGCGAGATCAGCAATCGCGTCGCTCATGCGCGTGCACTCGAGCGACGCGCGTCGATCTGCCGTCCTCTGTGTGCGAGGTCTTTTAGCCAGCCCTCGATCATCTGCACTGCGTGCACGTCGATATCGCCAGCGCGATCACAGATGACAGTGCGCTTCGAGCCGCGCGGACCGTGCAACGTATAGCCGGCAGCGCGATCGCTCTGATTGCCGTGATAGAAGCGCTCGACTTCGCAGCCGTGGGGCCCGAGGAGCTCGACCAAGCGATCGTATGTCATCGCACGCGATCCAGTGCCGTGTTGTAAATCTCGCGCATGAGCAGCGCGTCGCGTGCTGCGCGATCTGGGTCTGGATAGCCTCGCTCAGCGGTGTAGCTGACTTTGCCGGTCAGCGTGTCGATGACGCGCCAGTCCCATTGCGCATTGCTCGTGAAGATTTCGACTTCATATCGCATTGAATGTGCTCCGAACGGGTCTTAATGCCCGCTTTGAGTCATAACACTATGCGCGCATTGCGCACAGTCATATACGCGTTACGAATTGCGATACCATTCGAGATCGCCACGAACGGTCGCTTTCGAGCCGAGATCGCGACCGTAGCGCACGAACACAAAGCTATCATTCCAGTCGTAGACAACGCCGACTTCAGCACCCGTGCTGGTTCTATACACGACAGCGCGACCTTCATCGCCGGGCTGCGGATCGATCACGTGCTGCGCTCACCCGGCGCAATCAGCGTCGCCGGCATGTCGCGCACTTTGCCCCACAGAGTCGACAGCGCATGACGCGGGATCTGATCGTCAGCCCAAAGCGGGATCGTCGCTTCGATCAGATCCATCACCTGTTGACGCGTCAGCAGATCAGAGCGCGACGTGCCAAACGGCAGATCAGGCATCGCTTTTCTCGCGCATCTGCTCGAACGCATTCTCAGCGCGGTGACGCTGTGCGAGGCCACGAACCGTCTCGCCTCGACGTGGCGCAGGATTGCGCTCGTGCAGACGCACTAGCGTCTCGAGCCAGCGCTCGACGTTGGGCGGGATCTCGACGATGCCGCGACGCCACTGACGCACTGTGCCTTCAGGGCGCTCGAGCCGGCGTGCGAGGCCGCGCTGCGTCCAGTCGAGCAGATCAAGGCATTCGTCTAGTCGCCCAGGTGTCATCGGTATTCCTCACTCTGTCTCACAACATATACGCAAACACGTGTCTTTTCAATGCTGCTCATATCGACGTGATTGCGCATACGAACCGCTTGCGTTGATGTGCGCGTTGTGCGTATATGGTGTCAGCACCAAGCCAAGGGATCACCACCATGACACATCGCCTCTGGATAGTGACAAACCACCTTTCCGACATGTCGAAGACGTACGACGTGATGTGGAATGACACGCAAATACCGTGCGTAACTGCACAAGACGCATACGCGCTGCTGACCAAGCTGAGCGAAGCGCTCGATCTGCACTCGGTCGATCTCGTCGAGTTGGTCTGATCATGAGCACGCCGGCAGCGAACGACGACGAGCGGCGCACGATGCCGCGCCACGTCTTCGTCTATAGCCTCAAGCGCTCGAGCATCCAGAAGACGATCATCATCGACGACAGAAGCGTCAGCTCTGCCGAGCGCATAGCGAGCGCTGCAATCGCCGCGTTCGCCCCCGGTTGGGCGCTGCTGCATCACACGACGACGGACGTCAACGGGCGCACGTTTCGTCACGTTCACTGATCACGTATACGCGAAACGCGTTGCTTAATGTGCGCGATTTGCGTATATCTGTGCCTCCGACATGGAGCACGCACACATGATCGCCGCACGCCCGATCCGCTTCGAAGCAACGATCAACCCCACGACGTTCGCATGGATCGCTTCACTCGACGGCGTCATGCGAACCGGCATCGCACGCTCGATCGCCGGGGCGCGCATCGCGATCGACGCAGCGTTTCCGCAATACCTCAGCCGCTAGGATCCTAGGAATGCCGCGCCAGCCATTTGAGCTCAGCGAGCTCGCGCATCTCGCAACGCTTGATCTTGAGGGAACAGACGTTGCATTGCTGCGCCGCGAGATCGAAGCGCTCATCGGTGAGCTTCCGCATCACGACATGACCGCGATACTGCGTCTGCTGACGATATTTCATGAGTCGTATAGCGATACGCTGCTGGCGCGTCTGCGCGGCTATCCTGCGGAAGACGACAGGTGATCATACCTGCTCGGGCGCCTCCGGCCACGCTTTCTGTGTCATATGTTTCATGATCGCGTCGACCCAGTCCGTCAGCCTATCGTAAGTCGACACATCGAGCGCGATCGCCATACCTTCCTGCGTTCGCAGCCAAACTTGATGGCCGTCATGCGACACATAGACGCCGTCGCCCAGGTAGCGACGCAGTTTCTCGCCCGGCACCATGACGCTCATCTTCGGCCATGGTCCACAGGTCCCAAAGGTCGACGTCGCTTGACGTCTTTGACCATCCAAGGGGGCGCTGGCTGGCCGCCTGTCAGCACATAGCCCCGGCTGTAGCGATCGAAGTAAGTCCAGCAACGTGCGAGACGATGCCCAGGCGAAGCATCGTGCTTGTGCCATTGCTTGCACGGTTCACACCACATGACCCACTGCTTTTCGCCCGGCAGGGCATACGCTGTGACCGTCGGCGGGTCGGCAATACCTCTCATGAGCTCACCGTCCGTACCATTCGCGGGATCGCCTTCTGGGGGTCCATGCGGCTGACATCGCTTGTAATCCTCCATGATCCAGGCCGGCGCGAGTTCGCCCCCTGTTAGGACATAACCAAGCCCGAAGTACGGCGATTGCTCATGGTGACAATGCGCGACGCGATGTCCCGAAGCAGCGCCGTGCCTGTGCCATTTGAGACAAAACTTGCACCAGAATATCCAATAGATGCCGTCTGGAAGCGCATAGGCCGGGACCGTCGGCGGCGTGATCTCACTCACGGCTCGAGTGCGCCGTTGATCATCCACACCAACCACGCCGCGCCCAGCATGGCGCAGGGCAGGAACGTCAGCAGATCAGCCATTATCACTCTCCGTGTCGTTTTCGCCGCTCAAGCGACGCTTGCGCTGCTCGAGATACACATGCCAACCGATGATGCGCCGCGCTTCCGGCGACTGATTCAGCGCCTCAGCCATCAGATGCGAGTAAGCGTTCGCTGTCGCTTGTGCCACAAACGTCCAATGGGCAGCCTCGCGCGTTCTCTTCCGCAGCAAGGCGATCATCAAAACGAGACCGGCCAGCATAACAATTACGCCGAAAAAGCCGATAACCATCAGCCAGTCGAGCCAGCCCATCACGAGCGCGCAGTATCCGGTCATTGTCGTGCCTCTGCGTGCTTGATCGCGTCCATCAGCGCACGATAATGCCGCGTCTCGATCTCGCCGTTGACGATGATGTTGAGCAGCACGGCACCGAGCAGCAGCACGATCGTCGTGTAAGCGATTACCGCCCAATTCACCGCTTACACGCCTGCACGACGGCGCAAGGCACTGAGACGGAACGCGGATCATCGGGCCTCCCGGCCGTGGTGAGAACTAAGCGAAATTCACAAAGCCTGCACAAGATCAGGTAATGACCGATGCGCTTTGCGGGATAGGGCAAGCGCACCCTGCAGCCCATTTCGTTCGCAGGGACGCCGTTGACGTCGATGCCCTCGGGGTAAGCGGGGTTCGGCTTCATTTTAGGTTCGCGACGCCCGTCCACCCATTCGATGGTGAATTGCTGCGGTGCAGCCTCTCTGATGCGACTGGTCATGGGCGCTTACACGCCTGCACGACAGCGTCGAGAGCGCGTCTCGTCTCGATCTGCTCGCTGATGCTGTGCAGCGCTGTGTTCTGTCGCCCAGCGTCAGCCCACTGCGTCTGGGCATAGCTCACCAGGGTGGCGCCCATGGTGCACAGCACGATCAGAGCGCCGAGCGTCACCACTTGCAGCGTTACGCTGATCAGCCAGCGATTGTGCTCGTCCGGCGTCATGGCTCACTCGCTTTGATGAGCGCGCTGAACCAATGCCGCGCTTTCAACAATTGGTATGCTCGTTCGAAGCCGATCCAGACCAATGCGATGACCAATATCTGCATCATGACGATCAACCGCCAACGGCTCTGCGGCGTCACAGCAGCCCCCAGCGCAGATAAAGCCAGCCAGTGAGGCCGACTATCAGCGTCAGCAGGATCGCGATGTAGAGCGTTCCGGGCATCGATCAGAGCCGCCTTTATTTTATTGTGGCTTCGTAATTGGACTGATCAGATCGCTCAGTCTGTAGCGTGATTGGTCTGCTTCACACTCCGCGGTGGGAGCGGTTCTTGCGGGATCGGCTCAGCGAAGCGCCACCGAAATTCACCATCTAGCTCCTGCTGTCCGGACCAAACAGTGCCGTCGTCACACAGCGCCCACACTGAGCGTGAGCTTGAACAACCGGCTATCTGTATGATTTTACGAAGCATTTCGCCCGCTCTAATGTGCGCAAACAGCGTCGCATATTGCCCGTGATCTGTCGAGTGCGGTGATCTGTCAGCGACGCTGACGAAATGCTGACAAAATGCTGACGATATATATATATATATATCAATAAGTTATTTAGTATTAGTATAGTCTGTCAGCGTGTCAGCGTGTTTGCGAGCACTCGTATAGAAGTGAGTGTGTGCGTATATGATTTTATTCTCACGCATGCGCCCGTGTGTGTATTAGAGCTCCGCTGGGACGCCAAAAATGCTGACAAGCGGAAAAAGCACGCGAAAACGCATGCTAACGTGTTGATATCTCTCAATATAGTTTGTCAGCAAAATCGTCAGCAAATCGTCAGCATCTGTCAGCATTTGGTCAAAATGCTGACAAGCTACGGGTCGCTGTCGTTGTCGATCGGGTCATCGTTAAGCTCGAATTCGAGCGGAACCCAGATGACTATTCGCCCATTTTTATCACCTGGGCCAATGCGTTGTGTCAAGCGATGGTCGTGCATGACACCCGGCAGGCGACGCAACGCACGCTGCCAGCTGCTCGACCATTCGGTCTTGGCGTACACGTTGGTGACCCATGTATGCGATATGCTTATATTCACACCGGAGGGAGCCGGCTGACCTTTCGGCGCGCGCGGCTGTCTGGTGTAGCGTAAGCCGATCTGGCCAAGCTCATGGTGCGCGATCTCACGTGGCACACGCAGCGAGCGCGCTGCCTGCTGCTCCTCTTGTGTGCCGCTGACAACGTCGGGGTGGGCATAGTCGCGTAGCAGCGTGTGAACCGTGACAGTGCGCGTCTGCCCGCCGATGGGCTGGATCGTCAGCCGGTGCTCGAGCAGCGTCGCGAGACAGCGCTCCTCGTTGCTCTGGTTCTTATGCCCGGCGGTCTGATCCCACATCTTGCTTGTGACGATGCGCGTCGCTTCGTCTTGCGTGAGCTCGCGTTGGTGCTTCAGCGCTTCCGCACCGGCCAGCAGGATGCCGAATTGATCACCGAGGCGTGAGTCTTTGAAACGCTCGACCAGCGCATTTCGGAACAAACGAGCATTCGCGCGGATGATCGGCACAAGCGCTGTCGTGCGCGTGAGGAGTGCGGCCGCATACTCCTTTGTCAGCAAGCTGTTGACGCGCGCAGCGTGCGCTGCTGAACCGCTGTTCTCGATGAACGATTTCAGCTCGAGTACAGCGATACGATTGGCATCGGCCTCGTGTTTGATGTTGGCGTTAATCGCTGTGAAAGCGAAGCACGAACGAATGCGATAGCGTCTGGCGCCGATCTGGTTCTGCGTGCCCTTGACGATCTCTGCGCCGCCTTCACTGGTCGACTGACGCACGAGATCGAGCACGCCCTGCATGCGCGTTTTGTCTGACTCGCCCTCGCCTTCAGCTTCGTCAAACAGCACCGGACGTGCATCTGAGCCGAGCGACTGACGAATCCCGGCTTCAGTCGTCTTGGATTGCACCACAAACAAAATACGCCCCAGAACGGGTCTCATGATGCTGTTGATAATCCAGCCCTTACCGGCTTTGCTCGAGCCGGTAATCCACAATGTCGGGCGCCACTCGAGCGCGCCGCAGATCGGAGCGATCACTAGAAAGCCGGCCAGCACGTCCGACGAGATCGGCGTTTCGAATTGCACGTCGCGACAGATGTCGAGCAGTTTCTCAGCCTCTTGATCCGGCAGAAATGCGCCGAATTGATCGATCAGCGGCATAGCTTGTTCGTAAATGAAAGCGCTTTCGAATTCGCTCAGCTTGTAAGATTTGCCCTCGACGATCAGACGATTGCCAAGGTGCAGCACGGTTGCGCCGCGATCGATCCATGCGCCACGGCCGCGCACGCGATCCGGGTCATATGTGCCGACGGCGCGACAACGCGTCATGATGTCGTCAGCTGCTTTATGGTGATCGAATTCGCCTTTGCCGTCAGCGTAGCGATGCCGCCAATAGTGCGCTTCAGACGCGAGCCCACGCAGCGCATAACGCGTATGCTGCGACGCTGCGATCGGGACCACCTGTCCGGCGGAGGTCGAGTAATAGAAATACACGCCGCGATCGTGTCCGAGGGGCACAACACGCTCGCCGCGCTGCTCAGGCTCGCTGTCGCTATCGCGCTGTGGCGGCGCATCGAGCGGCGGAGGCTCGTCGGGGATCGCATCGCTCAGTCGATCGTCAAGCCAGCGCTGCGGATCGTCTGGCGTGATGTCAGCTGCATCGTGTCCGGTCGGCAGATCATCGACACGCACGAGCGCGACCGAACGCGCGGTAAAGCGGATCGTCTCGACGATCTCAGCCGCAGCAGCGAGCCCGGGCTCGTCAGCGTCGGGCCATATGATCACGTCGCGCCCGTCGAGCGCGGACCAATCGCTGTATTTGACGACTTTCGCGCCGCCTGACCACGTGGTGCAGACGTGAGCGGGAAACAGCGCTTGCGCCGCGTCGCAGGCTTTCTCGCCCTCGACGACGAGCACTGTCGCGTCAGGGCGCTGCGCCATCAGATGCAGCGCATAGAGCTCGCGCGGCGTCTTGGACGCCTTCAGATGCCAGCCGGTGACGTATTTCCAGTCGGTGTACTTCGAGACGCGCGTGCCGTAACTGATCTGCAGGATCAGCTTGCCGCCGTCAGGGTTGTTGCGTCTCGCGATGTAGCGCACCGGTTTGCCAGCAGGATCGTGGTATGCCCAGTGCTGATCGTAGCGATTGAGCAATCGCGTAGGCGGCGGCGCATCGTCGGGCGGTGCGGCGAAAGGGATCCACTGCTCTTTCTGCTCGTCGGGTTCCGAGGAATGGGGAATATTATTCGGAATAATTTGCCGCGAATTGTCGACGCCGAGACGCGCGCCGAGCTGACGTGCTGCTTCGCCTTGGCTGAGATTGTTGATCGCGGCGAACAGGCTGACCGGATCGCGCCCGCCGTCATGCGAGGCAAAATCCGACCAGACGCCGGTGTTCAGATTGATCGATAGCGATTCACCCGCATCGCCACGCAGATTGCCGACGATGAATTCGTGTCCGACTTTCTTCCCGCCGCGCAACCATTCTGTGCAGAGGCTGAGCAAAGTCGGCAGCGCAGCAGCATTGACGCTCTCGATCAAGCTCATGCGGCTGTCAGCACGGCTGCGATCGCTTGCTCGACGCTGCGCACGATCACGTACACGCCGCCGGCACGCTGCCATGCGTCCTGAAACCGCAATTGCGTGATGCGCTGTATCCCACGCCGCGACTTCGTCTCGACCGCCATAGCGCGGCCGCGATAGCAGCCCATGATGTCAGCAATGCCGGGGACGGTGACTTTGACGACGCGATTGCCGTCCATGGTGCGAAATGTGCCGGCGTTCTGTCGCCAGAACACGCCGCCCGGCAACGCAGAAAGCGCCACCAGCACCGGAGCGGTGACGTCATCAGTCTCGGTCATACTTTGATGTTCCCCTGACGCTGCTTTTCGAGCAGTTCGCGCATACTACGCTTGATCCAGCCTTCGCGATAATTTCGCGCCATCGCGATTTGTCGAAAGTGCGCTTCACAGCTGGCTAATTCGAGAATGCGATACAGATTGGTTCCGCGCGCGGTGCTGAGATTGAGCCCCCCGGCCCAGGCTGGCTCTGGGTTGAAAACCTCGAGCTCGCCGGCCACCATTTCAGGCGGTTCGCGCTCGGCTTCGCCGTCGCCTTCCTCCTCCTCCTCGAGCGTGGCCTCGGGGAGCAGCAAACAGCCGGGAGGCTCCATGCCATCAAGGCCGGTATGCAGACACGAGACGCTGAGACGCCACTCCGGGTGCGTATCGAAGACGCGCAAACAGATGCTGCATGTCGTGGTGCTGGCATCAGACTTCTGTCGACCCTTCAACGACCAGCGCTGCGGGCTGTCTGGCAATCCGAAGCCGTGTACATTGCCGACGTGATCGAGAATGATTGCCGGCGTGCCGTCAGGCTTGGGACGCAGCGTGCGCCCAACCTGCTGTAGGAACATCGAGCGCGACTTTGTCGGGCGCAGCAAGATCGCGCCGTTGACCGACGGAATGTCAGTGCCCTCAGAGATGATCTGACAAGACGTGAGGATCTGTAAGCGTCCGTCACCGATCGCTTTGATGCGATCCGCGCGCACTTCGATCGACATCGTTCCGTCGACGGCTTCAGCAGCGAAGCCAGCGTCGCGAAACATCGCTGCGACGCTCGTGGCGTGCTCGATGTCGACACAAAAGCAGATCGCGCTTTGCCCGCCCAGGTGGCGACGATAGTGCTCGATCGCGTCCCCGGTGATCGTCGCTTTGTTCATCGCTTTAGCGAGATCGGACACGTTATAATCGCCAGCGCTGGTGCCGACGTTGTGGAAATCAGCGACCTGCGGCGGGCAGAAATAGACGAACGGCGCGAGATAGCCCTGATCGATCAGGCTGCGCACTGTGGGGCCCAGCACCATGCTTTCGAACGCGACGTCGAGGCCCTTGCCGTCAAGACGCTCAGGCGTCGCGGTGACGCCGAGCACGCGCACGCGCTGCCAGTCGTTGGCCATCGTCTGATAGGACGTGGCGACGGCGTGATGCGCTTCGTCGATCACCAGCAGATCCGGTTCAGTGATCTTGCCGCGCGTGATCGCGTTCGCGACGGTGATGACCATGCCGACTTGCACCGGATGATTGGTGCGCGGAAAGCCGGCCTCGATGCGCCCGTGTGGTACATTCATACGATCGAGCGCGTCGCTGATCTGCTGCGTGATCTCGCGTCGATGCGCGACGATCAGCACGCGCTTGCGACGCTCAGCGACCGCCGAAACGATGTAGGCGAATATGACGGTTTTGCCGGCACCGGTAGGCGCGACGCCGAGCACGCGACGATGACGCCGCATAGCCTCGCGAATCGCGTCGACCAGCAGATGCTGGTAGGGCCGCAGCTTGATCATTTCGCAGACTACCCCGCGTCGGGCTGAGATTTATTCTTGACTTGTATCGACAGTTCTTCGACGTCAGCGTGACAGCTCGGACAGCTCAGCGAGCGCATCCAATCAGCGGCCTGCGTCAATGTGACATTTATCAATAACGGTGCAGTAAACTGCTCTCCACACGCGCGACAGCGTAACTCAATTTCGCTGACGATTGGCGTCGGAAAGCGTGGATCGATCACGCAGTACTGACCTGATCCCTAGGCCACATGCGTTCGCGACAGCGCCCGGTCGCAACGTCGATCATTTCAATTCTGATAGCACTTAATCCGGCAGCGCGCGCTTCACTGATCGCGTGCGCAACTCCCTTTTCCTCATCCGCAAGTTTGTCTGCGCGACCAACGTACCACAATCGATGTTCGCCGGTTTCGGTGATACCTCGCACCGTTGCTTGCAAGCGCACGCCGGGGTGTCGATCGTTGGCTGAGGAAAGCGTTTTCCCTGCTGTCAGTTCAGCTCGTGTCACTCGAATGTGCCTCCGCAAAAGACGCGACTAACATGCTGCAAACGCAACTGGACTCAGTGTCAGCCGCGCGACATGACTTCGCCTTAGTCAGTGTGGTGATACACTGACATAACTTATGGTTGTGCAAAAGGCAGATCGCTGCGAGGGCTGGAAGCGCTCGCTCATCTCAATGTCTCAAACTGTAATCCAACAGCGCGGCTGTACGCAACCAGACAACCGGCAAAAATCATCGCCTCGCTGGCTGTACTGCGTTCGCGACATTGTCCGCGTATGCCTTCATGAAGGTTCGAATGCGCTGTCTGGTAGCACGCCGGCACTCTCGCCCGCGACGCAACCTTAAGACGAGTGACGCCTCATTGATTGCGAGTTTTCCGAACACTGTGGGTTGCATATACGTTGCTTGTAAAAAGCGTTCAATATCAATCAGAAGCGGGTCTTCTGATGCGTCTAGTTCATCCATCGGTGTCGCTTAGCGCCTCTTTCGTGATCGTAGCAAGTGCATTTCAGCTCTTGACCGATGATGTGTCAATACGCTAAATGCGTATATTGAAGCAGGGATTTGTGACGATGGAATGGACGCCCGATAGCGGATTGCCGATGCCGAGAGCGCGTTGGTTAGAGCTTCGTCGACTGCTCGAAGCGCAGGAAAGCGAGTCGGCAGACGAGCCGGAAATCGATCATGCAATCGACGCGCCAGCGCCGCGCGGCGAGTACGACACTTATCAAAACGCAAGTCCGCTGTTTTGAGGGCGTCCCCGAGGAGCGATCCTGAGCTTAGGCTGATCAAGAAACTCACGGACGAGATTCTTGCGAAGCAGAACCCAGAGACGGGGGAAGCTATCGTCAATGCAATCAATTCGGTACAGCCGGCATCGACCGCAGACTTGATCTGCGTTTGTGCGCAATCGATGGCGCAAATCGCCCTGGAGTCACCGGACGAAAAAGTCATGTGTTCGGTCTTCGCTGCGATAATACTTATGTATATACGAGAATTCAAAGAATTCCCTCCGTCGGGTAGGAAGCAATGAGCATCGTCGATGAATTGCGCGTCCGTATGGGCGCTAGCCTCTCAGAGCGCTCCGACATCGCGCGCGTGCTCGACCGCGTCGCTGTCATGGAAGCCTTTGTCGACGGCATCGTCGAAGACGCACTCGAAAGAGAGATCACGATCAAGCTCGAAGTGCCGCTCGGCAGTGTGCTGCGACTAGTGCGGGACAGAAAGTGAGTCCAGAACGCCGACATGCTGCTTTGGCGATGGCTGGGTTGGCGTTCGAAGACGCACAGAAAGCCGCAGAGCGTGGTGATATCGCAGCAGCACGCGCTTACGCAGTCGAAGCCGAGGATTATCTGAAGGAAGCCGAGAAATGAGCGATCGTGCACCATCTGCCTTCAGCGTGTCGCGCTTTGCCAGTGAGGCGCGGGAGAAGCTGACCGAATTGCTCGACGAGCACGGCGTCGTACTCGACAGCGAGGTCGATACCCTCGAAGCGCTCGCAGAGGAGGGCTTCGACGCGAGGCGCATGCTCGCTCGGCTGGGGCGCTCGACGCTCGATGCCGACGCAATGGTCGAGATGATCACAGCACGTTTAGACAACCTAGAGGCGCGCAAGGTTCGATATGAGCGCAGCGCACAGACACTGCGCGCGCTCACGCGTCAGCTGATGGAAGGTCTGAAACTTCCGAAGCACGACGACGCTGAGTTCACCGCGCGCTTTGTGAAGGGTCGTGCGAGCGTCGTGATCGACGACGTCGACAAAGTGCCTGATCAGTTTGTCGACGTGCGCACGTCTCGCGTCCCGAAGAAGGCTGAGATCGCCAAAGCAATCATTGCAAAAGAAACTGTCGATGGTGCGCATCTGAGCGACATCCCCGTTCACTTTAGGATCGAAAGTAAATGAGTGTAACTACAATACGTAATAACACTTCGTTTCCAGTTCTGACCCCGCAGACGTTCGATCAATTGGTGATGTTCGCCGAGTATGCCGCGACGTCTGGGTTGGTGCCGAAGGATTATGAGAACAAGCCAGGCGCAATCATCATCGCTGTGCAGATGGGCGCAGAGCTCGGCCTCTCACCGATGCAATCAGTGGTGTCAATCGCCGTGATCAACGGTCGCCCAGGTGTCTGGGGCGATGGCATGATTGGACTCTGCCGTCAGTCACCACACTGCGAAGACATCATCGAGAGCTTCGAGGGTGAGGGCGATGCGCTGAAGGCGATCTGCATCGCTAAACGCCGGGGCGCAACACCAGTGCGCGCCGAATTCAGTGTCGCTGACGCCAAGCTCGCCGGGCTCTGGACTAAGCCGATCTGGAAGCAATATCCGCGTCGCATGCTGACCAATCGCGCGCGCAGCTTCGCGCTACGTGATGCGTTCCCCGACGTGCTGCGTGGTCTAAAGGCTGCGGAGGAATTGCTCGACATTCCGCCCGAGCCGAGCAACTGGACGCGCGTGCATGTCGACAAAAGGCCGCCAGAGCAGCCGGCAAAGCCGACGATCGATGACTTCCTGACGAAGTGGGAGGGGCTTTACGCGGCGGCGCAGACGATCGACGAGCTTCGCGCGCTCGACGCGCATAAGGACGTGCTGTGGGCTGAGGGACCGGCCGGGCAGAAACGCGGCGCACGTGACGAGATGCTGCGCATCAAAGCTGATCATTTTGAGCGCGTGCGCGATCTTGAAGCTCAGCGCGCGGAGGAGCGCAAGCGTCAAGAGGCCGAGAGCCAGCAGGAAGGCGAGGATCCGATCGAAGACGACGAGAACGAGCCGCCGTTCTGATGGCTGACGACGAAGACGAGCGAGGTCTGCGGCGCATAATGGACGCTCGCCCGGAGTATCGCGCAGGGTGGACACGCGGCTGGGAAGACTTCGCCATGCTCCTCATCGCTGGGGTGTATTGCTTGGTCTTCGCCAGCTGCGTCGTCGCTTTGATTTGGTACACAGTGCGCGTGATGATCATCGGATAAGAAAAGGAAATCAGCACATGAAGGTTGACGTGGGGCGCAGTCACATCGAGCACGGTCGAAAGAAATGCGCCAAGCGCTGCATGATCGCAGCTGCCATCAAGGAATACGACCCGACAGTGACGTACGTAGCTGTTCGAACCAACTGCATCACGGTCACGCGTCGGCGCAAAAGCGGAGGATCAGTGCGTCAGCATTGGGCCGTGCCGACCAAGGCAGCTCGCGCGATCATCGCTTTCGACATGGGCGAGGACGTCGAGCCGTTCAGCTTCGATTGCAAGCTGATCGACGAGCAACGGATCTCACAATTGACGATCGAGCAGACGCGGATCAACGCGCAGCACACCTATAAAACGCGCAGGCGCATGAAGTCAGAAGGCATTCCTTTTCCGACTTACGGCACGCGCGCTCGCGTCATGGGCGTCTAAATGGACGACGAGATGATCAGCGATGCCGTGCCGATCCTGAGCGACGAGCAGCGTCGTGCGATGGATCAGCAGAGTGCGTGGCTCTGGTCGAGCGGTTTCAATGCCGGCAAGCGCGACACGATCATGGTGCTCATGACGGGCAGCTGCGCGCTGGTTGTCGTCTCTGGTCTGCTCGCTGGCTTCGTCGTCGCTGTGATGCACTGGCTATGACAAGGCGTCAGCGTCGCCAGCCACTGTATTACGAGCCGCCGCCAGGACAAAGCCCGGGCCTTCTGAAGTTCTTGGCAGGAGTGATATGCGGTGCACTTGGAGTCATTTTTTGGTGGGTTGTGTGGCACTATGTCGTATAGCGAAAACAAGCATCACCGAGAAATAGTTCGCACCCAAGAGTATTGGCAGGGCTTTCGCGACGCCAAACAGCTCTATTTGTATCTATCAGTGCTTGCTGGCGCACCGGCAGCATTATGGATTATTGTTTTGTTACTACGCTAGGGGAATGTAATGACGCCGTATGCTCACACGAGGAAACGCCGCAACGCTCAAGAGTCTTATGCGCTCAAGGTCGAGATCCTGACGCGTCTCGCTGCTGACGAGCCGCCGGCTTACATCGCGACCAAACTGCCGATCACAGCGTCGTATGTCTATGTCGTCGAGCGCGAGCAGCGCTTGATCAGAGCCGGCAAAATGCGCGGCAAGCTGATCAAGATAGAAACACCGGACGAAGCCGTCACCACGCCGCCTCGGCTGCGCCACGTCGATCTGCCGGACGGTATCTGGCTGTTGCTGAAGCATTACGGGCATCTGACGCCTCAGACGCAGCGCGAGGTCGTGCGTTGGTTCGTCTATCCGAATGTGCCCGCAGGGCTTTCACCAGTCGGAAGGAGCAATGATGCCAGCCACACGCTTCCCGCCTGATCCCGTGCTCGCAAAGCGCAACGCGTGCCTGTTGGCAGACTTCGCGCGTCGGCCGGCGGATATCACCATCGCGCAGCACTACGTCGCGCTGGGCCGGCGCTACGCGCTCAGTCCACAGTATGTGCGCGGCTTGCTGCGCAGCATACGCATCGAAGCGCGCCAGAACGAAAACTGACACACAGCGATCCTTGGGATAACCGACCGACGGTTGATATACTCGCGAGCACATTCAACCGCTCGCGAGGACTGTCACATGGCCGGAACCGGTAACTTCGAGATAAGCAACGGCAAGATTTACGACCCTGACGGCAAACTCTGGGTCGCAAGCGGTATCAACACGTCAAATACCGGCATTGCTTCGCAGATCCTGTCGATGTGGCCCGGCCTCAATTTCATCCGCTTTCCGCTCGGCTCGTATGTGTCAGCGTCGTCGCTGAAAGGCTTCGTCGCGACGATGACGGCGGCGAAAGTCGTGGTTGAGTTCGAGTATCATCCCTGGCCGATGATCTCAGAGAGCCCGCAGGGCAACTATCAGGGCTTTATCACTGATCTCGCCAACACGTTTAAGGGCAATCCATACGTCTGGATCGGCTCGATGAATGAGCCACAGGGCGGCTCGATGTCGCCGGAACACGCGAACGTCTACAATTGGGCCCGTGCGGCCGGCTTCAATTCGATGATCCTGCTGGTCGGTGGCATCGGCGGCGGCAACCCGAACAACACCGGCATCGCTGTGCTGAACAAAGCGACCTACGCCAGCATGAAGCGCGTCGCGTTCGATCTGCACTTCTATGGCTGGGCGTCAAACTACTCAACCAATCAGACCACCGTCGACAACCTGCTGATCGGTGACGGCAAGGGAACCGGCGTGACGTCGATCCAGCCGATCACCACACAGGACGGCAAGGCGGTCGTGATCAATGCTGAGTTTGGCCCCTCGACGAGCGGCACCAGCACGGACGCCAACGCAAACCAGGACATACAGGCAGTCACGGTCTTCGGCGTCGAGAATGGTTACACGTCCGGTTATGGCGCGTGGTCCTGGGACGCGGACCCGTACAATGCGCTGCAAAGCAATGGCAAGCTGACGACGTGGGGCACGCAGCTAAAGAACGCGATCGCGCATACGCAATCTTGGGTCGCCTCGCAGCAGGGCACGACGACGCCTACAGCGACACCCACACCAACTCCAGCTGCCACACCAACGGCCACACCAGCGCCAACAGGGCTCCAGTCGCCACCAACCAACTCAAATGCAAAGCCCGGGACGTGGATCTCGGAGTCGGTCGGCGGAATGCCATATAGCCTATTGTTACCGGATAGCTACGATCCAACGAAATATCACTATGCAACCTATGTTCATTTACACCAGCTTCAGAACGAAAGTGCAGAGCCGGGACAAATGGATCCATGGGTAAATACCTCGTCATTCCGCAGTAAGCATTCTGTAATCGTCATCTGCCCAAAATGCAGCGTCAACGGTCAGACCTCAAACGGGAACTCCGACTCGAGTGCGATCGACTGGGGCGGTGTGACGCAGAGCGCTAAGATCAATCCGATCCAGATCGTCGTCAATCAAATCGTGCCGAAGGTGCAAGCTGAATACAGCGTCGACGCGACGCGCATCTCGATCGGCGGCAACTCGATGGGCGGGCTCGGCACCGAGGGCGTGCTCGCTGACACCACGCTGCGCGCCAAGTTCTGCGCATTTATGCCGATCGCCGGCAACTGCTACTATGCGAATGCGACGACGCTCGCTTCGTCGATCAAGAATCTGCCGGTCTGGGCTTTCCACGGAGGCGCTGATCCGACAGTGCCGGTGAAGTTCGATCAGGATCTCTATGCAGCGTCGCAAAAGATCGGTGGGCTGATGAAGTACACCGAGTTTGCTGGCGCCGGT